>WHYT01017398.1:918307-943684 GCA_009806455.1 Tetrax tetrax | reverse complement strand
TCCCCTGAGCCTTCTCTTCTCCAGACTGAACAATCCCAGCTCCCTCAGCCGCTCCTCATAAGGCCTGTGCTCCAGACCCCTCACCAGCTTCGTAGCCCTCCTCTGAACACGTTCCAGGGCCTCAATCTATTACTCTACTAGATTTTCATATTCCCCATACATTTTCTTATCTCCCATCTATATTATTTTCTAGACATTTGGAAGCTTTTCTCTAAAGGTGTTCTCAAGTGTTCTTATAGTACATCTGCGTGGAAGGATGCATGAAATCTCAAATGTTCAGTTTACTAGCAATTGTTTTGTTCTCTTATTCTTGATGAAATTCTTATAAAATTTTCACCAAACAAGCCATACATTCACTCATGCTTTAATTATTCTAAAAGTAACAGGTATTTACTGGTCCTAAGGTCTGTAAGGCCAAGCAGTGATGCAGGTAGTTATCTGGACTCATGCACAGCATTTGACACTGTCCCACATGACATCCTTGTCTCTATACTGGAAAGACATGAATTTAACGGATGGACCACTCGGTGGATAAGGAATTGGCTGGACGGTTGCACTCAAAGAGTTGTGGTGTGGCTTGATACCCAAGTGGAGACCACTGACGAGCGGCATTCCTCAGGGGTTGGAGTTGGGACTGGCATCGTCCAGCACCAACACACGTTTTCCAGACAACATCTTTGTCGGAGACATGGACAGTGGGATTGAGAGTGCCCTCAGCAAGTTTGGCGATGATACCAAGCTGTGTGGTGCGGTAGATACACTGGAGGGAAGGGATGCCATCCTTGACAGGCTGGAGAGGTGGAACCATGCAAACCTCATTAAGTTAAACAAGGCCAAGTGCAAGGTCCTGCACATGGGCTGTGGCAATCCCAGGCACAAATACAGGCTGGGTGGGGAATGGATTGAGAACAGTCTTAAGGAGAAGGATTTAGTGGTGTTGGTTTATGATAAGCCATCAACACATGCTTGCAGCCCAGAAAGCCAAACGTATCTTGGGCATCAAAAGAAGCGTGGCCAGCAGGTCGAGGGAAGTGATTCTCTCCCCCTACTCTGCTCTGGTGAGACCCCATCTGGAGCACTGTGTTCAGCTCTAGAGCATCCAACATAAGAAGGACATGGAGCTGTTGGAAAGAGTCCAGAGGAGGGCCATGAAGATGATCAGAGGGCTGGAGCACCTCTCCTATGAGGACAGGCTGAGAGAGTTGGGGCTGTTCAGCCTCCAGGGAGACCTGATACCGGCCTTCCAGTACCTAGAAGGGGCCCACAAGAAAGCTGGGGAGGGACTTTTGACAAGGGCAAGTAGTGACAGGACAAGAGGTAATGGTTTTAAACTGAAAGAGAGTAAGTTTAGGTTAGACACAGGGAAGAAATACTTCTATCTGAGAGTGATAAGGCACTGGAAGAGGTTGCCCAGAGAAGTTGTGGATGCCCCATCCCTGAAAGAGTTAAGGGCCAGGTTGATGAGGCTTTGAACAACCTGAACTAGTAGAAGGTGTCCCTGTGCATGGCAGGGAGGTTGGAACTAGATGATCTTTTAAGGTCCTTTCCAACTCAAAAGATTATATGATTCTATGACCATATGAAATCACAACAGAATATATTTATTCTTCATGAGTATTTGTAGAATGTAGTATTTGTAGAAAAGTAGTAACAAAGAAACATTTCTGTTTTAGATAAGATACAGTATGTTCTACTCTTTTTCCTTGAAATAAAATCTTTATATATAGTTGTACTGAAAAAGTCATGCAAAAAGAATAGGTAAATATTTCTGTCTAGTGGAGAATATGTCTTCCTTCCTACTCTATATTTTATAACATACCATTCCTCTCGAATTCTGTTACTCAGTCAGTTGGTTGCTCTGCAATTAATTAGTATAATGACAGTGTTTATGCTACAGTAGGTAAAATTATGTCAGCACTCCTCTCATAAACCATTGTCTTTAAGGTTTCATTAACCTTTCCCTAAATAAAAATAAAACAAAACCCCCAAACCAATCAAAGAAGCAAAATTCCAAATTGAAACTAGCTACACAGGATCTAAAAATCTGGAAGTGTTAATTATTTTGAGAACAATTGAAAAGAAAACAAGTCATCATTTTTAAAGCAATTTATCCTGGCAACATGTCTTAATGGTCTTCTACTTATAATGTCTTCTCTTCTTTTTTTTTTTTTTTTTTTTTTTTATTTTTTTTTTTTTTTTTTTTTTTTTTTTTTTTTTTTTTTTTTTTTTTTTGTAAACATACACTTAAACTGAGCCCCTATTTCATTTTTTTTTTCTAATCATGTTTCTATTAACATACACTTTTCTGTTGACAATGAGTAAAATTTCAAGGCAAATTCAGTGAGGTAGTTCAGTGAGAGACTGCATTTTCACAGGTCTCTACCTAGTCTGCCTAGAGCTAATTATCCAATGTTGTTCCCATACAGTACCGAACAGGAACGTTTTCCTGTATTTGTACTGTCATCACCTGAGAACATTCCTTTTGTAAGTAGGATACAGGCTTATTACAGTCTTCCTCAGAAGTATTTTCCTGATAGCTTTTTTCCAAGACAGGTAGCCCAAATTACTCCCAGACACAACAATATTTTAATTAATTGAAGAGTTATTAAGATTTTTTAGTGTTATTCTTCCATTTCAGTTGCTATACCAGCATGTTTTCCTTCCATATTTTTTGCTTCCTTGCTCTGTTTAAAAGCTCCAAACAACACAATTAAATGTCCTGAATCTTCTAAGTAAGAAGTCTTACAATCAGTCTGTAACAAGTGAAAAAATATATATCCTTTATGAAAAGTTAATTTAATTCATATCAGAGGTACTGGACAGAAAATTAAGGCTAAATACAAAGGGTAATGCTACAAGTAAACACATCACTATTAATATTTCATGATAGTCTACCAAAGTAGTTATCTGAAAATATTTAGTTTTATAAAATCATGAAAGTTAGCACATTGAATGACCTAAAACAGATATACTTCGTACACCTGCTGAAAAAAAGAATACACATTTCCTGCAAGTGCATAAATGCAGAAGAGTCACATATAAATTCTGCTTTGCACTCTGCCAGCAGAAGGTTTATTTGTATAGATAATGATCCTAGTAATTTAGGACTATTTGCAATGGAGTTGAGAGGACATGGGCTGCTATACACTTAATGCACTCATTGACTCTCATCAAAAAGAATATATGACATTTTGTGCTGGACAGCAAACACCAAATCAATTGTCAGTTGTACTTTGGCAGCTGTAACCAGATTATAAGATTAGAAGGCTAATTTGCAACTTGATTTGTTGTCTGACAACCTTGTTTGTGAGTTTAATATCTTGGTCATTTCAAAATGCATTGGGCTGCAATAGGTTGTAACTCCATATGCAAGCTGCTGACAAAGATACATTTGTCCTTAGCAAGAACAATTTCAACCCATTAAGTTATTTTATTTTTAGGTCTATAGCTTCAAAACACTAATTCGCAGATGTAATTTAGCTGAACGCATGCTACCATTGCAAGAAATCTTGTTCTGCCTTTGACTGATATTCATTCAGATAAATATTTCAGATATTTCAGGGCTTTTAGTTTCTGCATGGCAGTTGTCAGCACTCTTCCAAATGTAGTTCACAAACCATGTAGCACTTCTGAAACCTGTTCCTCATATCATAAAGTCCCAAAATGTACCTTGGACCCAACCACTGACACAGGGGTTCTAGCGCTCTCTACATGGAAAAGAGCATGCCATAGTGAGCTGCTTCTACTTGGCTTTGAAGGGAAGGCTCAACTTCTGTGCTTTGCAAGAACTTTTGGGATTGTTTCTGCTTTATTTCAAATATGGAGAGAATGGGTGGAATCTTCCAACCATCCTGCCACAGTTAACTTTCAAAATCAATTCTTAATACCCCTCACAGTATAGTGTTACTTTCTTTTTTTTTCTAATTTCTGTATACTTTTGGGAAACTAATTAATAATATGTATTAATACATAAAACAGTTGTCATTAATGAAAGCTTTTAGACTTTAAAAATTAAAGCTGTAAGTCTATGAAAGACAAGAAACTCGAAAGAGTAGTGAACAAGAAGATTGTCAGAAGATTATCATCAATACACTTCTAATGACTGAGTGTTCTCATGAACCAACTATTTAAACGCTTGCTTACTATGCCACAAAGGATGAACAGTTAAATATTTTATTCTACCCCATCTGTTTAACAGTATGAATATTAACAGCATTCTGTTACTACATACTTGAAAAACACTAATTATATTGAACTTAACACTAATTTCCAAACCACTTCTCTCTAAAATAAGCATTCCTTGAACAATTTTTGTTATGGAAATAATTTCTCAGTTGTGAAATCAAAAAACAAAATACTGTCAATAGACATGAGGACCAAAAATATCTTCAGAGATTAACAAATTACTTTGGGAGCTTAGTTATAAATGTGGACAGAGTACAATGGAAACTTTAGGGAATATTCTGTTTACATAAACTAGTCATTTCTCTGCTTCAGATGCAAATTCTGTCTCCCTTTTGAAACCACTGTATTAAGCACAGCAATAAAACTCTCCTCATCAGAGCTACCTGAATACTCTACAGCTGAAACGCTTTCATGTTGTTTTCAATATATATATATTTTTTTTGACAGGGTAAGAGCCTGTCTGATGCTTGAGGGTAAGGATCTTCCTACATTTGAAGCTAGGCTATGTTGATGTGGACTTAACCTTTTTTCTGTTACTGAAATATGAAAAGTACTATTGAAACTACTGGGGAAGTAATCAATTTCTTAATAAACTAAAACTTCAACCCCAAACTTCAACCCCAAATGAGCATTCAAGGCTAGGTTGGATGAGGCTCTGAGCAACCTGATCTGGTTGGAGATGTCCCTGCTCCTTGTATGGGGGTTGGACTAGATGACCTTTGAAGGTCCCTTCCAACCCTAACCATTCTATGATTCTATGATTCTACAAAATTATTAACTTGAGATGATTAGGTTTAAAACTTGAAAAAAAATTAAAACTTTTAAATTTATAATGAGTTTTCACCTTCATGTGTTGGAACTATCCCTAATGTAAAGTCATTCTCACCGTTGGATGAAAGTCTTCATTTCAAACCTGAAGAAGAGTAGGTGGCACTTAAGTATAATCACCACGTTGAACTGAGTGTAAAAGAACTTATGAACATTGCTTTTCCTTTTCACCTTACTATTTTGCAGCCTTTAGTTAGCAACAATATTGTGCAATCTGCTTTAGAGCTACAAATGAAAAAAGGTCATATCTCTTTAAGAGTATTTGACTATTTTATTTCATAGTATGTATGTGCAGTAGTTCAATGCCAGTTTTGCTTGCTTCTAATGCCATAATTCAAGTGGCAAAATGAAGCTGTTTACACTCTCGCTGCAGAATGAACTGTGAAACTTATTTAAGAAGAAATATCCATATTCAGAATGCCGTATCTGTTTTTCATCTGGAACTGGAAATTCCTAGTTGAGCAGTAGCTGGCATGATGAGATTTCATGGAAGTTGATGTGGTGATAAAAAAAAAGATTGGGCCAAGGTGGCATTCAGATGAACTCAAATCACAAAAATTAGTTACCAGAATCTCAGGGAGATGTTAAATTATTTAATTTGTTTTGCTACAGTTAATAAAGCTGCAGCCCGTTTCCACTGCACTTCATTAATGTATGTGCTGTTTTTTCATTCATGGGTGACCTTTATATAATCATCTTATGGTAAGGATATATTTCCCTCATGTCTTACTACTTACTGCTTCATAACTAAATTCTTATCTTAGAAGCTAAAAATATATATATTTGAGTGTCATTCTGAAATATATGCATTTCATTTAGAATCACAGAATCATAGAATGTTTAGAGTTGGACCTTCAAAGGTCATCTAGTCCAACCCCCCTGCAAGGAACAGGGACATCTTCAACCAGATCAGAGTGCTCAGAGCCTCATCCAGCCTGGCCTTGAATGTTTCCAGCGATGGGGCATCCACCACCTCTCTGGGCAACCTGTTCCAGTATTCTACAACTCGCATTGTAAAAAAATTTTTCCTAATATCCAATCTAAATCTACCTCCCTGTATTTAAAAACCATTACCCCTCAATTTGTTTATTTACCTTTTACTTAGGAACTAATAAAAATGCTCCCTATCGTTATTTTGTAGCAATAATCTTTCCCAATTGCACATATATCACAGATGGGGATGATTTGAACTACATCATCTAGATTCTGGTCTGTTTCCAAATTTTGCAACCAAAATGCTGAAATGATGTTTAGTTTCAGACCATTATCAAAACATGTCAAATCTACAAGGCTTCTATGTGTTAGAAATACTAACTAGAAGTTAATTCTTAATTGTCTTGGTTCCTAGTCTTCAAAATGTCCTCTCTTGTCTTTTTTTTTTAAGAAAACTGTCTTCACCTAATTTAACATCTGAACACTGAAAAAAGGCTAAAGATGAAGTTCCAGTTTAGGACTATTTCTACTGTGGATCTAAAATGTCTCCACATTTAGAGAAAGGGTTCACCTTTTCTTCTAGACATTATGAGAGGAAATGACAAAAGATTTATTTGGTCTGAGGGTAAAAGGATGACACATGATAAGAGCTGATATTCTTTTCTCTTGAGGAAAATGGAACTATAGAATAATCAGAGAAATAAACTGCCAGTGCCGTAACGACACCCTTCAAACATCAAGTATATAACGCAACTTTGCACTTGAGACTGTACTGGTTACACGTACATGATATAGAAAGGGATTAGATTTATGAACTGTAACAGCAGAAGTATGTAAGAGCAACTTTGATAAAGATGCAGAAGAATACCAATCCAAAGTTCCAAGAAACCAACACAAATCTTTCCATTTACTTCTAGGGATTTTGGATCCTTCTCGCTTTTATTGCATTCGTCCATTCATATAACCTTTCTGAGGTCCACTTTTTATTTTCACCTGATCTCACAGAAGTTTCTAAAGCTTGTCTATAATTTCTGCAAGTTGTATAAATTTATGTCAGATTTAGAAATCCTGGCCAGAAGATGACATGTCATATTTCATGTTTCTGTGCAATTACTGAAACTAAAAAGACTAGTAACTGGAGCTTGAAGGAAGTGGTAATTCTATAAACTTGTAGTACTTTAGGATATTTAAAGCCCTAGAAGATGCTTGTTTATGTACTACATAAATATTAATTTATGAATGTGTATCTACATGAAAGTGTATGATGAATCTGGACTTAAGCAAGTTTTTTTTAAACTGTATGAATCATATTTTGTTTTGGTTTGTTTTTTTTTCCAGAAGGAGAATGGCTGGATTATCCACTCTTTTACATGTGCATACCCTGCTTGTCAAATTTAAACTTGGCCTAATAAAAGAATTTTATTTTACAGTATCACTACCTTCAATCAGTATTGACCCAAAGCCAGAAAATTTTACAGTAACAATACCAAACTTTACTAGATGCTTGCGTGTGCCTGTAGAAGGCATACACTTTGTATCATGAATAAAGGACACTTTCATTTTTCTTGTCTATGTTACATTCAATATCAACCAGTGGCTTCTTGATTTCTAGACAAGCTATCTCGCAGCATATGCAATACAGAACTTACTCATTTATGGAGCCAAAGAAAGTTGTACACCTGTGTCTGAAAGTAGTGTCAGTGTTCAGGGGCAGAAAAGAAAATACAGTAGTGTATATGTTTTTTCAGCACCAAAACAAGTTCTGAAAAACCATTGGGTTGTTGACAATTTGCTGCTTGTGCTTTCCAGGTTCTATTCCAGAAGCTTATGTGCATATTCAGGAACAGTGAACTGTGTAGCGCAATGACTCCTGTAGTATTTTACGGGGAGTTATCAGGAAAGGCAATGGATTCATGATTCCACCTCACACTTTTAAAGAAGTATAATGCAGAAAGAATGCCATTGAAAAAATGTGTCACTAGCTGTACCAATAGGGCAATACAGTATCTTCCAGGTTGACTACAGCTTCACATTGTTTAGCAGTAGAAGGTTCAGATTAGGTAAGCATAATTTCTTTGAGCACAACAGAAGGTTGATCTTCATCCACAGAAGGAAGGAAGATATGGCATGAGGATCTCAAATGTAGAGGAGGAGGAAAGAGACACTGAGAGTTCAAGGCAAAGATGCAATATTTTTCCCTTTAAAATAATATGTGAGAAAATAATGCAATCTATGTTTGTGAAAAAATGCTTCAAATACCTTTAAAAAGAAAGTAATTAAATACAGTAGTTTAGTGGGTAGTTACAAATTTTGAACACAGCTACAGATTTCCAATTTATGTAGAATAATTACTGCATGTCTAGAATAAACTCGCATGTCAAGAATACATATATATATTTATGCAGACTGACATAACAATTATTTTAAAATATGAATGAGACAGAATTATTGCAGCCCATGAAACACATTAAATCCAGTATCTTATTATAGTACTCCAAAGTGAAAATTCTCACATTGTGTTATCTCTTTATACCTGCTATTAGATACAAGGACTTTTAAAAGTCATAACAAACCCCCTTCCTCAAAATGTCTGTAATGGCACTGCAGTAAGGACTAAAAATAATTTATATATAAGATATATATATACATATATGTTAAGTTTTAGCTCTTAAACCTTTACCAACATTTTCTTAAAGTCAGTTTCATTTTTTTAAACTTTTCTAAATGAAAATAAAGACAACACTGAAGCCAGCTGTATTGATCTACTTTCAGAGGTAACTCCTTCACAATTTCCAATTAAGTGAAATAAAGAAAACCTGTATTTAAGCTATTTTTAGTATTTTTTGAGTAATACATTCTAAATGATAAGCCTAGCATAGTGTAAGTTGTATAATGAATTTCAGATTCCATCCATAAATGTAATTTTGAACTGCATATATAGCATCATGTTTTTGAATAAAAGTTAAAAAAACACTAAGTTTAGGAATTATTCTCATGTCTGTTCCATTTATTCAGAGACTGGTCATCCCCATCTGCGGTTGTGGAGAAAATCCTGTGCTATGTCTGTCCCCAGGAATGGGTAGTAGCATTTAGTGGCTCAGGAATTCAAGTACCTTTGCTAATCAGTTGTCTACTGTCCTACTCAGCACCGGTGGGACCACATCTGGAGTACTATGCCCTGTTCTGGACTTCTCAGTACAAGACAGACTGGACACACTGTAATGAGTCCAGTGAAGGCCCACAAAGATGATTAAGCAACTGGAGCATCTCTCCTATGAGGAAAGGCAGAGAGAGCTGGGATTGTTCAGCCTGGAGAAGAGAAGGCTCAGGGGGGATCTCGTCAATGTGTACAAATATCTGAAGAGAGGGAGTAAAGAAGATGGAGCCAGTTTCTTTTCTGTGGTGTTCAGTGACCATGACCAGGCAAGTGGCAATGGGCACAAACTGAAACACAGTAGGCTTCCTCTGAACAGCAGGAAATGCTTTTATTGTAAAGGTGACTGAGCAATGACAGAGGCTGCCCAGGGAGGACGTGGAGTCTCCCTCCTTGGAGATATTAAAGAGCTGTCTGGACATGGTCCTGAGTAACCAGCTATAGATGACCCTACCTGAGCAAGGGAGTTGGACCAAAAGACCTACAGAGGTCTTCTCCAATCTCAACCATTCTGCGACTCTATGATTCTGTGATTCTTTCTGGAACCATAGTCTGGAAGCTGCAGTTTAGTGCAGGTATTAGTAATCAAAGCTGTGATTATCTCTTTTGACAAAATTAACCTTTCTGTTTTCTGTTAAGTATTGTTTAATATAATAGTAATGTACTAAAGAATCAATAATATACTGTAATACCAGTATGCAAACACAGTACATTGGCATTAATTTAATAAACAGATGGTAATGGCAAATCAAATTTTAAATAATTTCAATCCATTGAATGATTTTTTTTTTTTTTTTTTTTTGTGTAAATTCCTAGTTACGGAAGTTTAGATATAAGAAAAGTGTTATTTACTAGAAATAATTGATATTTTTTTAAAGAACCCTCAGTCAGTACGGCTTCAATTTCAGTTGACCACCTTCAGAAAAATAATACATGGGTCAGCTTTCTGTTGTTTCTAGAAACTGCTAGTGATCACTCTCAACTGTGCTTTTGACATTTTTACCCGCAGCTTACTAATATACACTTCAAGGCTGCAATAACTAGATTAAAGTAATAACCCACCAAGTGTTGCTTCAGGCTACAGTTTTAGCTGACACAAATCATCTTTCAGTGGACACACTTTATAGTTTCTAACATAAAATGACTTATCTGCAAAGCCAGCACTTTCATATTACAAACTATCATTAATCTGCAGTTCTAGTCTACAAGTTTTTAAGTGTTTATTATAAAGATTGAGTTTATCTAATAAAAATGCTTAAGTTTAAATTGTGAAATCACGTCAGAATCACTACAACTCTAAGAATAATGGTTCAGCAAATCTTATTTGTTACTTTGTGCCTACTGCACTAGATTTAGAGAGTAGTTTTAATGACATTATTCATTTAAAAATAATTATTTCTCCTTAATACAATCAAATTTTAAAAGTCAGACATATGCAGGACTTTTCAGATTGAGTAGTGAAATGGATTTTTGTTAGTGCTATTTAAAAAAGCAACAAAACCAAGTTCTTTTCTTTATATACTTAGTAGAAAATAAGCCAAGTATCTTACAGTGTTCATTACATACATCTTGTTGACAAAAGATTTAACAAAATTATTTCATTATTAAATTTACTCATAATTTAAATATAGCTTGAAAATAAAGACATTACAAATCCTAGACCTAGATTATGGCAAAATTTTCTAAATAGAATCATCTGAGAAATTAACTTCTTAGAATCAATGGAAAAAAGTAATTTTGTAAATAATACTAGAAAACTGAATAAACTTATTGTGACAATGGGAAGTCTCTACCAGGAAAAATAATCTCATACTAGGAAGTCCTAAATTTTATACCACAATGTTAAGTTGAATATCTTATATATCATTGTATGTCCTTTTAAGATAAAAGACAATTCAGGATAATACTAATATCAACTCAGAATGCCATTATTTTATTATTTTTTTAATAATGTAAAGAATTTAAAAGAGCAAGCTAGGTAACATTTCTGAAATTATACTAGAGTACAGTAGACTTGCTTTGTCCAGCCTTTCAGTACAATGTACTGAAATACTTTTTTCATGACAGATTATTGACCAAATAAACTCCAGCAGCTTCAAGGGAACCATTATGGACACATCATGTTCATTCTGTAATGACCTCCTTTTCTTTCACAATTATTCTCAGACAACCTGCCAGAGTTACCATGAATGATGTACGATAATCATTCAATGTTTTTAGGCAGATTTCCAGTATCCAAGCCATGCAAGCCCTCATAGTCATTCATGGAAATTAGCTGCAGACAGCTCATGAAAGTAGTTATTGATATTCATAGTAGCAGTCACCAGTAAACAGTTATTGAAAAACTGTCAAAGAGAGCTAATCAAGTGCAACACATTTGTCTTTGCTGTTAATAAGTGCTAATAAATTTATTTTATATATCCTGAATTTGCTAAAATATATTTTTCTTTGGGAGGAAAAAAGTCCGTAATATCCCAGACACAATTAATGATGCACTCCTCTGGCATTATGAAGAGGTGTACAAAAATGTTAGAAATGACTGACAACTCCCACTGAATTTCACGCTTAATTAACTCTATCCATAAACTTCTGGTTTCCCAGTTTCAAACTATTGTGTGGTTGTGAGACAAGATTATTCTGTACATAAGAGTTACTTAACTATAAGAATAAGCTTGACACACCATACTTTATATCAGAAGCACCCAGGATCCCACACAGATCTCAGAAACTTATTTTCAGCAAGTACCGATTCGGATGGAGACAGATTAAGTTAAGAATTTAAATACTGCAGGTTTAGTAATACTGATAAGGGATTAAGCTAATTAATGCATGATATTCAATTTGTTAAAATGCCTGTACCTTGGAAGCAATGTATTTCTTTAGATTTTTAAACAAAAATATATGAAAGAACTTACTGCTTGAAATCTAGACATTTTAACATAAGGAATTAAAGAAACAATGTTGTTTAAAAACTGGAAATGTTAAGACATGCAAAAGACTACCAAGAAACACTTGATTTTGATTAGGTCGGCATGGTTGCTTTTCACAAGAAATTGCTTCAGACTGCTTGCACGGTAGAACAAAATATATGTTGTCATTTTTTTCCCTTGAAAGACACGGTAAAAAAAAGAAAAAGGAGAATGAGAGAAAGAATGTGAGCCACTGAAGAGCATGCTACCCTGTAAATCAGGAACACCTGTTTCTGCCCCCAGTGTTACCACTGACATTGCTGGTGACTTTGAGACAAAATCAATTCAGTTTATTAAACAAAAGCTTTGCTATCTATAAAAACAGGAGTAATATTTCCCTTTCTTCCTAAAGCACTTTGATATAATATCATGCTATATATTACTAACTATATCAATGTTTTCATTTGTAATTAGAACAATACGGCAGGCAGGAAATGTTATTATATGTATATGTTTCTCAAAAAAGCAACTCCTCAAAAATCACAGAAAATAAAAATAGTGTAAGTGAATCGTAAGAGATGTGACTCAAACAACAGTTTGATGTAGATTCATGTTCTTTTTCTCCCTCTAAATAATTTTTTAGTATTCCACTTTATAGGAGAGATGTATCCTTTAAAACTCATCTTAACAAATTCTCAATTTCAATCCTGGTGTAAAAGAAAAACATCATGTGTGAAAATGCTCTGGTAACACCATACAGTACCTCCAGAGATTAATATTAAATACTTAAAAATCAATGTTACCAAAATAATTTAATGATCTTTGAAATGTTTTGAAATTATATTATGCAATTTTGCCTTGTTGTGTGACCAAATAAAAGCTCTATTTTCTAAATTAAATAGTATTTTAACAGTACTAACACAGATTTTAATAGCTAACTTACAAAATTCCATGTTAATTTTACATACCCATGTGCAGTTGGGAGACCTTCTTTCTACTAAAGCTAAATCCCTTCTCTTTAAAAGTTGCTTGAATATTTATATGTGCAGAGACTTTCATGATTTATATTTTTGACACTAATTCATTATACAACCCACTGAAGAGACTTAATTAATTGGATAAGAATGTGTCTGTGTAGATTCACAAATTATTCTAAACATGCTTTAAATATTTTAAATTAGAGCTTCCAATTAAAATTGTACATGTCATATTGTCTTATGTAATTCTACTGTTCGTTTTAGAAGACACAGCCGTAGCTGAAAAAACTGCATTGATGTGAGCCGAGCTCAATTAGCTTCTGATGTTCTGCCAAATTGCCTCATTACCTGTCATACTAACACACAACTGACACTTTCAAAGCTGAATTCTTTACACACACATTGTTCTCGCTCTGCAAAGTTTGGTGAGTAAAAATACAAAAATAGGAATGTGATTTACTCAAAATATTGGCTACTTGGTGAACAATCTATATTAAAACAGGTGATAAGAAAGAATAATTTGTACCCTATTATTCTCTTATATTTAAAACTGTTCCAAGTAAAGCATTTTATAAACACCACATAACAACTGAAGACAAATTATTTGCTCAGCAAATTTGTATTTAAATAGAAAGTGCAACTCACAGGTGTAGAATGCCCACAGTCCCAATTGCTTTTACTCACCTCAATATTCCATTTGAAAGATCATAGATGTGAGACGCTTCCTTAGCTATGGTATTAAGCTCACACAAAACAACTGTTGAAAGGCTGACAAGTCTGTAGATTCATTTAAATTTCAAAGTAAAAAAGACTAGGTCTCTCTCTTAGACATTTACTGTATTTTGCTGTTCAGTATGTAGAAGACTGCAATGTTAAATGGGTGATTTGGCAGACTTACCTTATACTCATTTGTTTTTGGCTGAATCAATATAATAAGGGCATTCCATTAGGAAAACAAGCTGATAAAGTGTGTTGGCAATATGCAGTTCTGTGTTACACATTGTGGATTTGTTGAACTCTACCACTTAAAAGATCAGCTTTCTCAGACCTGACCATAAAATTCACTGTGCACTCAACTTCATACCCAGAAATATTCCTTATTTTCTGAGGATAAGGCCATACAGGGAAGATAATGTTGGGAATATCTCTTTTGATATTTTTTTTCAGTTTGAATCAATTCCAATTTCTTTTGATAATATGTAGTTCACAGGAAGACATTCCTATTATAAACCTGTTCTAAGCTAGGTCTTGCAAAAATTGAAGAACTCAGCTCTGTCTTATGGAGGAGGGACAGAGCAGGAGTGATGACCATCTGGTCTCTGGTAGGAGACCAGACCATCGGTATCTTACTCTGGATGACCAGGGAACAAGAATTGTGGTGTGCACTTTTGAAAATATAAATTACACATTTTGGACATTATTTAAGAATTACCTCTCTGATCTTTTTATTCTGACCATGCCCATGATGGTTTTATATCTGTAAGTAGATCTGTAAAACAACCAGAATTCTTTCATGTGAATTAAAAAAAAAACCCATGTACTTCATATCTAGAGTGACATAAATAAATACCTCACAGGAATAAGGTTGGAGGAATCTTGCTTTTAAGAGTTCTCCAAGTATTGGAGTTTAAACCAAAACAAAAAAGAACCCAACCAACCAACCAAACTTTCTCAGGGGAGCTGAAAATGTTCCTAAATTCTACATATGAAGTTCTGAAATTACACACAGACACAAACAAAACTACTGTTTTCTATATTTCTTACTGTTCTAAGTAGTAAGTTCCTCATAGGAATTAGAGGTCCATAATTTGCTAGCATAAAACCAAAGAATGGAATATGAACTGGAGATCCAGAAACTGCATGAATAAATTGTCTTTGTAGGCCATTTTCCAGTTCACAATTTTTAGCTACTGTTGTGGATTCTGTTAATAAAAGAGACTTCTTGCAACAACTGTTATCCTTTCCACCATATTAAGTGTAAATAGAAAAATTAAACTGAGGGGTAATACCCTTATCAAAATTATTTGCTGCTACTGTAAAAGATTATGACAAAATTTCTAAATTCTCTAAATATGTTTTTACTTGAAGACACCACAATTAAAATATAAAGGAGAAATCTATTTCCTTGAAATGTTTCTGGTTTAATTTACTTTGAATACTGGTCAAAAGGTACCATCCTGAAAACCGATAGCACTTATTATGTTCCAATCAAAGATCTGACCATCTAATTTCTAATAAGGATTAGAGCATGATTAAATTGTCAATTTGGAGACAGAAGAAATAAATAGATATATTTTCCTTCCATTTCTAGATAATATTTTCTCACACCAGTGAATATTTAGGCTTCTGTTGGGGAAGGGGCAGGAGTAGATCTAGTTTACTTAGTATAGCTGGAGTATGAAATAGCTTTACGATTTTTCCCAGTTAAATCCATACCAATTTGGAGCATTAGTGTATTTCAACACAGATGTCTCACTAGCTCTCTTGTTTATTTATTTTTAAACCTCCATTGATTGTAGTATCTAACTGGAAGCTTGAAAATAATCATTTTCTCAATACTCTTTATGTCTTTTTCCACTTAGCAAATATTAGACTCTCCCCAACACTTGTGTTTTGAGTAAGCTGACATTAGAATTGATGTTTTTCATTTAAAAAAAAATCAAGCTAGGTATGGCACCTATCTCATCAAATATCTTAGCACATGGAGATCAAACATAGCAGACTAGCTATGGGAATAGCATTTGTTAATTAACTGCTGCTGAAAAGCCAACCCAAGGAGTGCCAAGCATTGTGTATTTTATTAGTGTCTGAAAAACTTATGGCTTTGTTTGTCTGTTCTTTTGAAGAAAGTTATTGGTGATGGAGCGACAGATTAAAAAAATATATTTAAAATTTGGCAGACTTTCACCACAAGAATAGAACACCTTTAATTTACAATACCATCCATCATTTTAGAACATGATGTACTTGTAAGGTGATGCAAAAAAAGGTTTTGACTTACTCCAAAAACACACCATATTTGATTTTATAATTGAGTGTATGATTTTTTTTTTCAGATACATAGCCACTTTATATACATACTAATTTCTGACAGTCACAGCTATCTGAATATGAATGCATTACACTCAAATCTCCCAATATTCCTAAGTCCATGCTTTGATCTCTACTTTGGTCTTACAGAGCTACGTTCAAAATGCATTTTTATCTCCATGAATACTTCCCAGAAAAGTAATGTACCTACATCCTGCCTAATCTGACTTTATTTTCAATAGCACTGACAATAAATATCCAATAAAATTGTCTTTCGAGAATCAAGACTGGAATTTGGAATTTTAGACTTCTACCATGTGCAGAATTCTATATCTCAACTCAGATGCATAAAATCCACATTGGAGGCACCCTGCTGGAGTTCAGGATCCTGAGTGACGGGAACAAAGCAAAAAGTAGGATCACAACCCAGGACTCCAGGTGACTTTGGCCTGTTCAGGGACCTGCTTGCGAGAATCTCATGGGATGGTGTTGGAACAAATAACCCTCAAAATCATATCCAAACACATTAAGGACAAGAAGATAATAAATCCAAGGCTGCATGGATTTAAGAAGGCGAAATCATGCTTGACCAACATGGTAGTTTGCTATAGTGACACTACTGGGTCAGTGGACGCAGGGACAGCAGTGGATATCTCACCTTGATCTCCCTAGAGCCTATAGAGGTTATTTGTGATCATCAAGAGGCATTGAATTATACTACTTGCTGCCCTACATTTTAAGTTGTCACTGGGTTAAACAGGGTGAATCAGGTCATTGATAATCTGTAATTGCATTTGCAACATCGTTAGGAAGTAGAGATTGTGAATATCCACTTTGTGCCTCAAGCTGACAACAGAATGAGGAGCATTATGGTAATGAGGTATAAATTCAGGTTTCTTTATAGCAACTTCTCATCTCTATACTGTGGTAATTCAGCAAGTTTTTATGTCTAATATTCTGGGTGAATTCCAGATCCTTTGTTCCTTTAAAGTATTAAATAGATGTCCCAGCTTTAGCTAACAAATTTATATTCACTTTATACCCTCGGACATTGAAAAATACTTTTGAGAAGCACTAGGTGAAAAAACCCATTGCATTTTATAGTGTAATGACGCTATAACATAATATTATTTTACTTCTAAGGAAAATAAATCTTTGCCATTCAGTATCAGGAAGGAAGTGATTTCAAATACAGTTTACCACAATTTCTTATTATACTATGAGAGAGTCAGTGTAAAGGAATTAATAGTCATTGTAATATATTAGTGATTACTGAAAATAATAAATATGGAAGTTACATGGGAAGTTGTTGAATCTGTTACTGGCCATGGCTGATATGCCTTCATGGATCCATAGTATTTTCCAGTTCTTTTTTCCTACTCATAGGATACTATTATAGTATATTACGTGGATTTCTTAGAGTGGAATTATTATAGTATTTATATATTCTAAAACTAGAGTGAAAATACAGATTGTAGACACTTAAAATTACATATTGTGCTTATTTTTGTCTATAAACCAAGTCCACTTGCCTATTTTCAAGTAGCCTATAACAACTTGAAAATATTAGGCCATTGAATAACTTTAATATATTATTCCTGAAAACATTTAAGTTAAACTTATGTTGGTTAAGAAGAACATCTTAACAGCCCACTATTACATATCTGAAACAAAAATGTCAGAAAGTACATTCATTTTATTTTTAATTCTTTCTCTTGTTATTCCTGCTGTTATAGTACAGACATCTTAATCTTTTTTTTTTTGAGGAAACTCAAACAAAAAGAATAAAAGATAAAGTTCTCCAGTAGTTTAGAAGGAAGAGAAAGGAAGGAATAAAATGAAACAAAACCCAATTAACCTGATCAGAAGTAAAATTTAATTAAAATTTCAGAAAAATAGAATTGATTCCTTATTGAGTCCTGAAGCCAAAACTGCATTATGTTTCTGTGTTAAAATGCCATTCTTTTTTTCAAAATATTTTTTTGACTTCAAACTTTCTACGTAAAGCTGGGAGTAGTAAATACTGCTTCTATTTTAAAAATAGGTTATTGGTAAAATACAGTGACTTATTTAATGCTCAGAAACAATTGGTTGACTGAATAATGATAAAAGGCCAGACCACTATGCTGTGTTTCTCTTCCATATTACAATACTGCTGATGTTATTAGTAGAATACATTCAGCAACTTCCACTAGTTTCAGCAGGAGATGCTAAGTATTTAACATTCCTAAATGCAAGTGCAGTTATTCTGGCTTACAAATATAAATGTAGGAATTAAGTTTTAAGAATCCATTTTCTTAAAGGAATCCTGCACAATCCAAATCTTAGTATACAATTACCACAGCACAAAAAAATAGTGTCTATTCCCCTGCCAGCAGTGCTTTCATAATAAACTACCATGCACTTCTAACTGGAAAGATTATGCCTTTGTTAACATGGAACTTACATGTCTTCTGATGGCATGAGTTTTCCAAACAAGCACGACCAGATTTTATTCAATTGCATTTCTCAGGGACATTTTTCAAAGAACTGGTAATTCAGAAATGTGTAAAAAAAAAGTCAAAATCACTTAACTAAAGGGTCAGAGGAGACGCCACTTTACGAAGCAGTTTACCCTATCAAATTTAGCCACAGTAGAACTGCATGATCCTGCAATAGGAAAATCATATTATTACGTTCGAAAGAGTTTTTAAACTCTAATGCAAAAAGGGATTATAACATGTAATAAAATCACACACACAAAAAAAAAAGAAAAAAAGGTTTCAGTCAATATATTAAATACTCATCAACCAAAGCATGAAATAAGAAAGTGTAGTCTTGTAGTCCCACTAACACTGTGCTCCGACAACAGTCTGCAGGCTTTGCCATACGCTGACCACATGGGTGTTGTCAGGCTTTGCCTGGGCCTGCCTACACCCTTGTTTCAGCTTTTTTAGCTGTAACTAAAATTATCAGTGATCAGGTGGCTTTGATTTAGCTTTTGCTTCGCTTTGCACAGTTGTTAGGTGTGATGCTTATTGTTATTAATGTTCTGTAACTGAGAGATAGTAATACCAAGTGTTTATTCTAGGTAGAGCTGTCTATGGCCCTTCACTAAAATGCCGGCTCGGGGAGTATGGGATGGTACCAGAAGCCTTGAAGCACAGATTGATAGCAGACTTACAGAAAACTCAGTCATGGTGAATTACTAGTTATTAAGGAAATAAATCTTGGGAGAGAGGTAAAAGAGTGACAAGAAGAAAGAATATATGTAAAACATACCACAAGTGTGTTGTAGTATGTATGTAAAACACACCATCAAGTGAATATTGCATCTAAAAGAGCAAGATACAGAGCATGCTAACAAAAATGTAATGCCCACAAGCTGACCCTGAAGAGACGAAACCATAATCATAAACATGATAACTCCTTGAAGGAAGGAACATCATCAGCCTTCTCCTGCCAGAAGACTTGGGGTGGGGACAGCTCCTTCCTCTCAGACTTCAGTCACTGGCCCTAGAAGATGAACATAGCACCAGAGACAGAAGTAGATACTAGAAAGGTTTTATTTATTAGTCTTAAGCAAATGTTGTTCAAACTAAAAGCATTACTGTCATCATAAATGGACTAATAATAAGTCTTTGAACATTTTTTTTTAAGACTTGAACAGATTATAAATTATTTGTTTTGCGTAAAGAGTGTGCTCTTTCAGCCTCACACAAACTGCAGTAGGCTTAGTGCGGGAGTCTGATGCAGAACTTACATAAACCACCCTTGGGAAGCAATCAACCAGTTATAATGTTGTTAGAATGAAATTTTATAAGGTAAAAAGTATCAGCTTGTGGACAAAGACTGGGTATAGAAATGAGTGAAGAACTGTCATTTAACTTTGAAGATATGTCAGCTGTCAGAGGCGCACGGTTTTAATGCTAAAGAGGAAGATCATTATAGGAACATAAATGATGCAAAATCTGAAGGAAATCAATCACCAAAAAAAAAAGGTGAAGCATGCCTTTACTATTTAGATACTACTGAAAGGAAGTGATCTTCAGGCTATGCATGTAATGCATGTGATATGGTCACGCTATATCAATGAAGATAGAATTTTATAAAAACTAATAGAAAGCTAGCAGACTATAAGATGCAAATATGCTCATTACAATATCAAGACCACAAAAATTGTGAAGTTATGTACAGCACTTTCCATTAGTTACTAGAAGGAAACAACATGCAATGCATCAACAGAAAGCAGTTATTGACAAAAATAAATTATAATGAAATGCAGGATTTTATAGACACATTGATAACCAAATCTCAAACCTCAGTATTGATTCAAAGCAATATGTCTGGGACACCAGGAGGTATGAAAGACTACTTCAGAGGCTAGAATGATTGATATTGTGTGTGGGTTACAGAAACAGAATCTTGTGGGGGAAAGAGGAGTGGGGGGAACAATAGGAAAATGCTAGATTAAACTTCAAATTTAGGCAATATGTTAAGGACTTTCATCCCACCTTACGTATGGAATAAGCAAGTTCATTCAGAGGGAAAGATTTAAGTTTTGCTTTGCTTTACTTTTTATTTCCTGTTTAGGTATGCACTGCAGCTCCATTTCTTCCTGACTGACACCCCTGATGGCTTACATAGCGTGTATGAAAAACCTTGAGTTGTTCTTCTTATAATCAGTGAAGTAGAGATGCACAATTTCTGAAACTTTGACACATAATTCTGAAAAGAGGACATCCAGGTACTAACAACAAGAGAGAGAAAAGCAAACTTGTTTTCAGCTTTAATTTGTTTTGCTCAATTGAAATACACGATAGAATGAATAAGGAAAGATAGCACGGGAATGAAATGTCAAAACCCCATAACAAAAAAGCTCAGGCATGCATATTAACCCTTCCTTGACTGGTTTACCAATCCAAAACTGGGGCAAGGAAGAATTCACTTCTGCAAAAAGAAGTTGAAGAAATAAATTGGAAAACGTAGAGTTTTTGAAATGCAGCTAAGTAAGTTTCAGTTGCCTCATTACCTGTGTTATTAAGCAGTATCTAGTTACATATAGTGCTGCTTTGGCAATAATAATTCTGATCTCCACTTCTGGAAGTGCCAGAAGTAAACATTGTCAGTTGGGTATATTATTCTATCTCCTTAAATCACTTTGACTGGATCACAGCATTTGGCAATAGTAATATTAATACTTTTTTTTTTCTGGGTAGAATAATGCAATACCTTTAAATGAGTTCACAGTTAAAATGTTAAATTATGCGCCATAAAATAAGCATAGCTTGTCGTTTATTCCTGATATATTGTTGAGTGTGTTCTTAGGTTACTGACAGCTACAGTCCACAAATTGTGTAACAATTTGAAACACATGACAGTCATTTTCTCAAGCCTTTTGTGCTTGCAATTATTATATGGCATCTCAAAATTGTGTACTAGAAGGTTGAACTGTGGAATAATAGAAAGCTCCAAGACATGCCTATAACTGACAATAGCAGAGCATTCCAAACAGGAATCCGCATTATACAAAATAAAGAACAGCCAAGGGGGGAATTCTGTACTGAAAAATAAATTTGAAATCTTGTACCTCCAATTGGGCAGGAAAGAGGTGGGAAGGGGGCAGAAAGAAGAGCAGTTAGCATGCAGTTCCTCTGGGAGAGGCTAGAGGTTTCTTTCTCCCCCTGAGTCTCCTGCTTCAGTGGGACTCAATAAGAACCACAGAATTATTTAGGTTGGAAAAGACCCTTAAGACCATTGAGTACAACTGTAAACCTAACACTGCCAAGTCCACCACTAAACCATGTCCCTAAGTGCCATGTCTACATGTCTTTTAAATACCTCTAGGGATGGTGACCCAACCACTTCCCTGGGCAGCCTGTTCCAATGCTTGCCAACCCTTTTGGTGAAGGATGGACTGAAGGATCAGGAGATTTATGCACTTTTTTCCTGGAATATGCAGGCGCTCCCAAATCAGTCTGCTCCATAATGCTTGCTGGAACTCAGGTGCATAACATGATTCAGTTAAGACTATGTGAAAATGCACACATCCTGAATCCCAAAGACAGGAGAGACAATGGTGATAAATATACAGAGAGAGAGAGAGATGAAATAAGGAAAAGCCCAAGAAGAGAAGACCAGTAATGTACTGTTGCGTACTGACAGTCTGCTACTTTTTTTCTCCCAATGCATTGCAGAAATTTAAATTTCAATCCCTCAATTGGCATGCTAAATGTCAACATGAAAAAACAGAATAGATTCCTGACTTTTCTTGCTGTTAGGCAACTGAGTTCAGTAGGAGAATTTCTATAGTCAAGCCCTGTTTCTTATTAGAGGATTTATGTAAATCCAGCTGATGAGACAAACTTGCCAGAAGCAGCTGTTTGTACTTTTTACAAAAGTCCAAACTCCCACAAAAGAAAAAGCAGCAGAATTGGGATTTATTCCTATTTTATAAAATTTCAGAAGTAATTTTCATACTAAGAAGCCTTACTTCATAGATAAGGAATGAGACATTTACAAATTTTTATACATTTCTCATTGTTAGCATGATGGTAGACTGTGTGAAGTTCAGAAAACAAAAGCAAACAAAAACTGAGTATTTCTTCTCTCTGCATGAGTCAAGATAAAACAATTTAACCATAAATCTTTTGGATCAATGATACTGATCAAGTACTGTCTACATGTAAGAATACCACAAATAGAAAGTAATTTATTTTTTGTAAATCTAGCTTATTTAAACAGGATAGAGTGCAAAAGACAGGTCAACGGAAGTCCCATATCACTCTTCTAAACAGAGAATATTTATGTAATTTAGTGTATATTTCAAGTAAACTACATATTGAACTCATATGCATGGTAGTAGACCTGAACTCTATTCTCCAAATGTAACCACTGAGCCCAAACCAATTCCTCCTCTTTGGTTTACTGAGTCTGGAATTTTGATTCAATAACACAGGAAGAAATTACTGTGGCCCAGTATAGCTCACTACTAATGATTATGGCCCTCACTAGATGGAAGGTAGTAATTGGCTTTTTCTTGGACACAGGAAGCCAATTAAACTTGAGCCCTCCAACATTCTTGGCTATATATCATTTTCTGCTCATGAAGGAATATATCAAAGGGGATTTTTTCTTGTAATATTTTAAAAACATATAAGAGTTAGGAACAGAACTTGCAAGGGTCCTGATACCGTCAATTATAGGATTCTGTATATTGCACGTTAGAGATTGAAAGTAGAATGCACATTAATTGTACCCTTCAGGGCAAAATCCTCTATTACATTTTTAAAAAGGTAACCTCAGTTCTATTTCCTAAAGAAAGAAACAAGAACAAAGTTTAGTCACCTGAGTCACTTAGTAGCATTAAGCCTAAACTCTGAGAGGATTAGAAATTCTGTCACTTCACTATCATTTTCATCATACCCTAGGATTTCTTAAGGACTAACTATAGATAAACCTCTGCTTCATACATTCTTGATGGTGGATCTCATTCTCAGGCACTTGACTCTTTTTGTGCACTATATAAGAAATGTAGGTGCCTACAGATAGTTCTGAATATTAGGTATTGCAATGCCTAAGCATGTTTATGGATCTTTCGCTAAGTCATTTTGTCTGCTATCACCTCCTAAGTCACATTGATTTTTCTTGAAACTAGGCTCCCAAGTCACTTCAGTGCTTTGAAAACCACCACCTAAGTCTGTCAAGAGATGCTTATTTGCTAAACCACGGATCCTTTATCTCTTTCCCATCACAACAGCTATTTCTGTTTTAAAGAAAGAGAATTAGTCACATAACTGAAAATGGCAGCAGTGGGAACAGTATTTTTTTCCCATTACAAACATACCTGCTTCACAAATGAGGTTTTAAACATAACGGATGGTACATGCTTGAATTAATAATTCTTCCCAATGCATAGGCAGTAAATAACAAGTAACTGAAATGCTCTAGTACTTAATATATGTGCCTTCAGGGAGAAAAAACTTAGGCAATAAGCCATGTCATAAATAAATACTTAGCATATTTGCCCTCAAGGCACTTCCATCACATGGAAGAGCAATATTTGAAGTGTTCAGTATAAGAGAGGTTTAGTCTAAACCAGAACCCACTTGATTGCTCAACTGTGCTACAAAAACGTGATTAAAATTAGTATTTATTTTTAATTTTTCAATTTCTTACTGAAATTCAGAAAAAAATCTCCACCAGTATTTTTTGAGAGGTAAAAAAACTTTTCCAAACTGTTTTATATATTGAAATGCCTACAAACTGCCTCCTCTGCTAATGGAATTCAGAAGGATAGAGACCTATCTTCTTTGGAAGTAATTGCTCTCAGGATTAAAATAGCATCACTGAAATAATTCACTGCAATGAAATTTACTCATTTTGCTTTAAAATTTCTATAAAACTTTCCACACCCCACAATGAGAGAAGAAAGGGGAAAAAACAGATTGCTATAACCACCTTTACTTCCTTTCATTCCATGCATTCATGAGACAATATGAAACATAGAATAAAGTGATACTTGTCCTCCTTTCCTGTCCCTGTCTTTGGTTTATAGCACTGCTGTCAATATTAGTCCTGCTCAAGGAAGAGTGCAAGATTGTGTTTAACTCTCTTTTAAGCACCTCGTCTCATGCTTCAAAGGCTCCATTCCTTTTATCTCCTGTCCTCGTTTCCTATCACATACATGTTGCATACAAGTGTTGACTGTATTTGTGTGGGGAAACAGATCTATACCTGTCAAAACTTAACTGGATGGAATAAAACTACTTTTAATCTGAGGACTTCATAGAAACAACATTAATTTAAAGTATACCATAAAATAAACTCAATATTCAGGAATTAATATGTATAGATTACAGTCATGCCTTTGATATAAAGGGTAGCAAGAATTGATGGCAATTTTTCTATCCCAATTAGAATAATTTATAATATACAATACATCCTGTCAGGTACAATGTGCTGACATCTTTACATGAAAGGACAAAAAAAGTAATACATAACAATAAACTCCCAGGACTGCATCAATTAACACTGCCAGACTAAGCAGTTCTTACTTATCTTACTAGAGTGGCTTATTTAATAAACAAAATGAGACTTCTCAGGAGGATTGTAATGTCATTAGTTTTATTCTTCCCTTCACCTCCTATGCTGAATAGGGCTTTTTTTTTCATAGTTAGCCGTACCTGTCAGAAATGTGGCATGTATTTTCTCATCCTGACACTTTATGTCCTTTAGTGATGATTCACCTGGGCATCCTCAGTGACATTCAACTAGGGCCTTGGAGCATGGCACTCTCTCTTTTCCCTCCTTCGCTCTTCTTTTTTTTTTCTTTCCTTTTTTTTTTTTTTTTTTTTTTTTAACCTATTTTTTTTTTTTATTC
>WHYT01017398.1:890026-918287 GCA_009806455.1 Tetrax tetrax | reverse complement strand
TTTTTTTTTTTTTTTTTTTTTTTTTTTTTTTTTTTTTTTTTTTTTAACCTACTTCTTTGGTAACTGTCTCATATTTTTCACTTGTAAGATTCTCTTTTTTCCTACTTTCATTGAAATATTTTCACTTAGCCAACACTGTTTAAATCTTGGCAAGATCAAAGTCTATCTGAGGTACTTGGGAAAGTAACAAATTACCTCATCAATTATATTTCTATATAAAGACAAGACCTGAAAAGAAAAAGCTAAAAATGGAAAACTTGGCAACACATCTGCACATACAAAAAAGCCAGTCTTTTTGTAATATTATGATTTCCTTCATAATTTCCAAAGTATAATAGACTACTGAAAATTTGGAGTTTTCTAATGAATCTAAGCATTGCAGGCACGTTGGAAGATAACAAACAGAGGGTTAGGTATCGCAGTGAAGTATAATGAGAATGGCTTCTCATGTCTCACAAGACTCTGGGATTTCAATCAAGAAGAAAAACTGAATTTCTAAAATATTTTTTGAAAGAAAGTCTAAAAAACCCCACAAAAATTAATAAGAGTACCACAGCCAGAATAGTGAAAAGCTGAACATTTCAGGCATTCTTCTGGGACATAAGACCAGGCTTGAAGTCCTCGGTCTATCAGACCTCCTTCTGGGAATACTGCATGTTCTGAGATGAACCTCTGACTTTTTCACTCAGAATAGATACTCTACCCAGACCAGGATTTTCTCTTGAGAAAAGCTCCACCTAAATGCTTTTGTTCCATAATACTCAGATCACATCTGGCACAATCCCCAGAAGCTTCTGGAACTTTTTCAGAACTCCCTCTCCTCCATGAATACACAGGAAAAATACTCAATAACATCTGTAATTCAGAAGCTATGTTTTGGGAGGCTGAGGTAATTGCAGATCTTTTCTTTTTTTTTAAAAAAAAAGTCATGTTGAAATATATGGCTAAATATTACTTAATACAGGATATCCTATTCCTGTCAATCTATGCATTAAAACACATGCATAAATAACATACGATAGGCTCTTAAAGTCCCCAGTGTTTTAAAATGAAGCAGGCACATATATGATGAATAGAACAACAAACTATTCCTCTTGCTTTCTCTCTGGTTACCAAATCCAAGTTTAGGGCAGACCACAATGTCCATGTAATCTCCTCTAAGTTGATGACTTACAAATAACAATTATAGTGAAATCTTGGATGCTATTATCTGTGTCCTTGAGAGACAAGAATATTCTCTGTAAGGGTGGACAGTACAGTAGAATTTAAAAGCTAATCAACCATTGCTACAGGAGAGGTAGGTAAAGAATAATGAAGTATCACAAAAAACAGTCTGGGTACAATATGACACTGAGTCATTCCCCCCAGCTGAAAGTAAGAAAAAAAAAGTACTTTTAAACTCTAGTTCTCAAAAGTAATTAAATGTTCAGAACTAGAGACAAACTCGTATTTTTTTAGAAGAACAAAAGAAAGTTGTATCAGCAAAAATTAAAAAATTTAAGTTAGCAAGTTGTCACACTGAAAAAAAAAAGTATCCTCTCTTCACCATGTGAAATTCTCCAGTCATTTAACATTTTTCTTTTCATCTTGCACAAAGAAAAATATGATAAAAATGTAACAAGCTGTTAATATTTTATTTCCACATATGAAGCCTTTTTTCTACAGTTATCAAAGTAATTAAATTTATCATTTCTAAGAAGAGGAAAGTGAAAATTTGTTTCATATGTAAACACAGTTTCACACACAGGAAGTCAAAGTCTGTGACAATTAATGCCATCTATAATTCTCTGCCATAAGCCAGACACTGAGAAAGAACTAGCATTCTCCATTTTCTTTTCTAACTGACAAACCAGAAGGAACGATCATTTGAACTACTATTTTTAAGAAGGTCCTTACCTTTGAAGTATTTTGCAGTTCCTTTTGGCAATCTATTACAAAAGAACATTTACCTGTTACAAAGAAGATAAAAGATTATTAGTGATATCTCAGAATGCACAGCTAATGTAAATCGCCTTCATTAATTAGCTAAATATATATAAACAAATGTTAATGTTCCCCTTAGTGTATTTCTATGATTCTCATCAAGGAAACTGCAGGATTTGAAAATGTGATATGTTCTTAGAATTGCAAAAAAACCTTAAAACATTTTATGCTTAATGTAATTCAGATAGCTCCTAAGTGCTGATCTCCCACTTATATTTGCATTTATGGACAAACCACCTTTATTAGTCTAAGCATATTTCAGGACTTGTTTTATGCAGCAGCTACAGAATTTTCTACAGTATCTGGAATCCAAGCAACTATGCCTACAGAGAATTGTGTTGTACAGCAATTTCTTGTATCTCATTCCTTCTCTATTCATCGACAATCTCTCATTTAGCACTTAACTTTTAAATTCCAATGGGTAGGGGACAGTTCTAATTTTCCAACTGAACAACATCTCGCACAACAGAATTCTGACTCAGAGGTGTTATGGCAATAAACAGATAAAAATAAATACTGTTTACAACAGATAAAAATAAATACTGTTTACAACTTATTATATGGTAGTCTGGTATGGTGCATGCAAAGAAAGACTTAACACAAACATGGACTTTTTGGACCGAGTCAAGAGGAGGGCTACAAAAATGATGAGAGAGCTGGAGCACCTCTCCTATGAGGACAGACTGAGAGAGTGGGGGCTGTTCAGCCTGGAGAAGAGAAGGTTCTGGGGAGAGACCTTATAGCAGCCTTTCAGTACTGAAAGGGGCCTGCAAGAAAAATAGGGAGGGACTTTTGACAAGGGCATGTAGTGATAGGACAAGGGATAATGTCTTTAAACTGAAAGCAGGTAGATTTAGATTAGACATAAGGAAGAAATTTTTTAAAGTGAGGATGGTGAGGCACTGGAACAGGTTGCCCAGGGAAGCTGTGGATGCCACATCCCTGGAAGTGTTGAAGACCAGGTTGGATAGGACTTTGAGCAACGTGGTCTAGTGGTAGGTGTCCCTGCCCAAGGCAGGGGCATTGGAACTAGATAATCTTGAATGTCTCTTCCAATACAGACCATTCTATGATTCTGTGATTCTATTATTCTACTATTTACTAATTATTCATATTTTTCATTTAGTGTTCTCTTTTAAAAAGTTTATTATATTTTCTGCATCAAATAAAATTAACTTACAAACTCAGGAAACAAACAAAAAAATCTACTTCCAGATCTCTAGGACTAAAATCAACTTATTTCTCATTCTTTTAATGACTCTAATAATCAGAGAATACATTTCTTAGAAATCCCGCCTTATTTCCTGTTAGGTTGCAGCATTTGGAGGTATATCCCAACAGACTGAAGTCTTGTAAATGTAGCTTTTTGATAAGAGTACATCAAATTTACTGCCTCACTTCAGTGCTTCCATTGTTTTCATTTATTTCCATCACTGTAAAACTACAGGAATGATAATGGAATCTTTCCTTTTGTCTTCGATGGGAAAACATGGAATAAAGCCCCCAAAATTGCATATGCGTATGATAGCAATGTTTCACTCTGTCCTGAAATAATAATTTTCAGGAGTAGTTTATTGGTAAAACGTATGCTGGTTTCCTTGCTGCTAGTAATGACATTTTTACTGAGAGTGCTCTCAGAGTTCCACTGTAGAAAAACTTGAAGTAGTTGCGAGCAAAAGTACAAGGAGAGGTGAGGAAAAACAATCTTATTTTTAAAGACCAGGGAAGGACAAAGTTTTTAACTCTTTCCTTCACTATTTAAAACTACTTGTAAAAGCTATGGCATTTTCAGAAATAAGCTATAAACCAAACAAAATTGCAGTTAAATACATTCTATGTTTAAAATGTCTTTTAAAAAAATAAGTTAGTAACCTTTTAATAAAGGAATCGTTCTGCAGTAAAAACAGAGTAGATTTACAAAACTACTCTGTGTCAGTATGTCAGCCCCGACAATGTGAAATACTGAGAAATACAGGGAAAATATGAAAAAAAAAATGTTTGGGTTCACATAAAACACTGTATTACTACTTGGACTGTCCTTAAAAGAGACTTCCGCCTCTGAGTTTAGAACCATATTTTGGCAGAAGGACATTCAGCATTTCAGCATTACCACCTCTTCGTTACTTGAAATAGCTTTTGTTCCTTATCTTTGGACTATTCCTGGTTGATACAATTTCTACCATTTTTCACTTTAATGACCTACTTACATCTACTGAATAACCCAAAATGACAAGAAAATAGTGAGCTGAATATTCAAATATGCACAAACACCAAAGCCAAGTGACTATTAGAGTTTTTCTTTGGTGTAAAATCATCATGATTTTCGTAGTTATCCCAAGCCAATCAAGTAACAAACAACCAACCATGTAAGTACTTCTAAATAAACAGCTATTTTTTTTTTACCTGCAAACGTTAAAAAATAAATATTTACAGAAACATAAATGTGGACATTTACACATCATGCATATTTCATGAAGTTTAAAAATTTACTATTAAAAATAACATGCTCTTTTTTTATTTATTATAAAGAGCCAGTCTTAAGCCTTACAAAGTCTTCTTGCGTAAGCAATGATTACCTAAAATGGCTACTGAGTATATAATTGCTTATTTATGGGATTGCAGAATAGATAGCTACAGATATTCTGTTCAAAGAGTGAGGGCTAAAACAATATATTGTAATATGAAAGATTATAAATAGAGAATCATGTAAGCATATGGTGAAAAACAGACAGTCTGGGACATTCACTCTTTTTTTTTATTTTCTTATCAAAAAGGAAGAAAGTATTTTCAATAAAAGCTACCTTCTCTTTTTGCTCAATGGCATACTGAAAACACTATAAATTCCATTTCTTTTTTAACTTTTGCCTGCTGTGTCTTTGACTGACTATTTGGTACTGCCATTGATGTTCTTTCATTTTGGGGTAATTGGGGTTACTTTATAGCAAACAAAATTGATATTTTTATTGTAAATATTGACTATTCTTTTATCGTTCTCACTGTAAGGAAATACAACTGCTCCAAACTTAAGCACGTGTATTATACAAATATGTGCTGGCACGTAAATAGAGAGTAACTTGAAACATCCTTGTATGATCTAAAGTGATTAATAGCTATAATTATGGATGGCAAACATCCTATTCTAACATTGCTCTATTGAAAAAAGATGTTCATAGAATTGAGGGCCAGTGTAGATCTGAAGATCGCTAAATTAAATATGTTACCATGGTAGCTGCTCACTGCAAACTGTATCAGAGCAGAGTGGACAAAAAGACATTTCCAAAACATTACTGAGTTCTTCTATCTTGAGATATTTTGATGAGTTTTTGAAGTGTCATTTCACAAACTGTTAATCAATACTACTCTTCACAAATACATTCATTCTACGTACTGTGAAATGCAAAGTCCACCAATGTATTTTAGAACGCAGATTTTCTATCATGCCTCACAAAACATGCAGGAACTCAGGCATCTCTACAGGTGAAAGATAATCTGTTTTGTTTAATAGCAGTTTTTGAACTACAGCTCCATTAAATGGGTAGCTTGGTGGAGTTTTTCTAATCATTAGAATTCAGAGTGCATCATGGAGTCTGTCTCAGTAGGTGATTGTGAGATAGTAGAATTTGAATGCTAGCGGTGTCCTTAATTCAACATATATTTGACTGTATGAGCCTTTTCATTGTATATACTGCAATTCCAATAGTTTCTCAGTGATTCCTAGAGCTTGAATCAACCTGTATTCATTTTAATGTATTTTAAATTATCTTTAACTTTGAATTTCTCAGAATCATTTAAGCAAGTGGCACTATATCCTGACTTCCACGCCTATCCTGAATCCCTAACAGATATCTTGTCTGGCATTAAATTTTACTTGCAATCAAAATAAGAAAAACATAACCATTATCTTAAATTTTATCCTTATCTTCGCAAATAAGTCGTTATCATTTTGATCAATGCTAATTCTAGTTCTTTTATACTTACAGTGAGATTAAGTAGGCAAATCTGTCTAAGTGAGTCAGTCAGAACCAATCAGAGTCAGCCTGCTTCAGTAGCTGCCAAAGAAGGATTCTTTTGTGGTAGATGAGATATTAACTACTAGACTGAAAAGTCTGAATATGTATTTAATTTTAGCTCTTATTTTAAGTTTTTATCTCTTTTTGCATAAGCTTTCTAATTTTTCTGTCTTAAATTTTCTCAGTTATAAATTAAAAACCGCATTTATTATGTAAGATATTATTCTGAACATGATTATGCCTAGAATATGTTCTGGAAATGAAAAGCGTAATTAATAGTGATAGCTCATATTATTGTATTAGTATCTTTGGGCAACAGTTTTAGGCTCAGTAGAAGATCAGCAGAAGGATCACTAACAATTAAGGTTCAGTAAGATATTGCTTTTTGCATTTAAAAAAAAAAGTTAAAAATTGAACATCTGGAATGACCGACTCTTAAAAATGAAGAGTGGCAAACAAATACAATAGTAGTTGCAAAAATAATTTTCCAACCATGAAATAATACTTGCAAATATATCTCTAAATATTTTCCTCCTAAGGAAAAAGTAGAATGCACATGTCTCAATCAGGAGGAAAGAAGAGGAATCCATTTGATTACTCTCCAGAACTATTGCCTACCAGTAGATCACATTGTTTTGCTCTTACACGGCCTTACTAGAGCAGCTACTCTACCCAAAATACTTTTATTCTTACCTCAGTTACATCTCAATTTCTGCAGACAAGTTATTTCTTTTAAACCTGACTTTTTTTTTTTTTTTAACGTATTTCCAAAAACACAGTTAGCTGAGGACAAAAGCTTCGTAGTTCTTTTCTTTAACTTTCTAAATAATCAGTTTTATTTGAGCTGTTCGGACCAAAGGCACATAACTCCCTTGCAACTCTTAAGAGTTCTCTGGTAATTTTCTTTGAATATAGCAAAAGAATTGCTACTCTTAGCTTTGCCTGCCCCATTAGAGCCAATTTATGTGTGCGAGTGTAAACACACACAGAGTGACATATTGTGGCATAGAAAGGGAACAAGCAGAGACAATTGACCTTAAAAATTCATAGTTTACACAATAGCATACAACACATTTAAAGATGATGAGAGTTAAATAATTGTCAATAATTTAAAACAAATACAGTATTTATTGCAAGACCTTTAAAGAAATTAAGATCTTGACAACTAGCCACTTTTTTTTAGAAGATTAGAAATAAAATTGATAATAACAGTACAAGCACCATAATTTAGATTTACATAAACCCTTTGATAATGTCTCAAATGATAGTCTTCATCTTAAACTGAAAGCAGGAAAGATTCAGGTTAAACATGGGAACAGATAAAAAACTGATTAAAGTAAAGTGATTAGAAAGTAAAGTGTTGAAAAGAGTCACAGGGGAGTCAGTTCTCAGATCTTTATTGCTTCTAATCTACATAAATTACCAAGACAGATAAACTAGCTGCAGAATTGCAAAATACACTGATGACTTACAACTGAAATGAAGTAGTAAGTGGAAAGCAAAAGAATTAAATGATAATTTCCCCTGGAAATTGTTTACATATTAAATGGAAAACAAAATTTAGGAATTATAAATATAATATATAAATAATCTCTTGTTTTCCCTTACAAAAGTACAAGAAGCCTACTTATAAATACTATCATACAAATTTCAGGGAACATTTCTGAACCTGTCTAGATTATTGAAAAGCTAAGAGAGTTCTGTGTACAGCACCTCTAAAAGTAAAAAAAAATAATAGTTAGCAGTTCAGGAAAAACCTTACGATCATAATACTTGCAGTTGCATCACTATTGTACAACAATAACTACTATTCAATCCCTTTGTATTAGAAGTCTCAAAATAAAGAAAACACAAAAAAGCCCCACCTTATACTAACACTGCCAAAAGATTACCAGCAAACTGAAAAGGTTTCCACTTAAGTTGTTCGTGCCATTTTGCCCATCTCCTTATTTCTCATCTCAGATAAAACTGAAAATCATCCAGCTCCAATGGAAACAAGGAAAAATAAAACATTACTCAACACAATGCAAAATAACACTTCTGGATATTATGCTGTTTTTTTGTGGTTTTGTTTTGTGGAGGGTTTGTTTTTTTCTTTTACACATTAAAGTAGTATATAAATGCTGCAGATCAGACTTACAGGAGAACATCTATCTATAAATTACTGATAGCACAAATATGATAACCCAGTCATAAAAATTAGAATACAGTCAAAATGCATGGAAAAATTAAATTAAACAGTTAGAAAATACGTATTGGAGAGAGGAATTAGTAAAAGAGATATCTAATAGGAAGCCAGGTATAATGCTGCTCACCATCACTGTAATTTAACCCATTCACTATGCTACAGAAATAGTGTTATTAATTACGTTACTTGTACCCTTCTGAAGCCTTTGAAACCATAACTCATATGATAGAAATATAAGACAATGAGGAAAATTTTATTTTTCAAAAACCTAAATACATAAGTAATAACATTTTTTTTTCTGTAACTGATATTTCAGTCTTGGTTCAATACCATGTCTTGTTTCCCATCTATGTGTCCCTCTAAAAGTCGCATTATTTGATCTTAGTTTGTATAGAGCTGTCAGAAAAAAAATTAAGTGACTGCATGTCCTGGCTTCAGTGGAGACAGAGTTAATTTTCTTACTAGTAGCTGGTATAGTGCTACATTTTAAATTTAGGACAAAAATAATGTTTATAACACACTGATATTTTTAGTTCTTGCTAAGTATTTTTCATATTAAGTCAAAAACCTTTCACCTTCCCATGCTCTGCCAGCGGGGACGTGCAAATGAAGCTGGGAAGAAGTATAGCCAGGACAGCTGACCCAAACTGGCCAAAGGAACATGCCATACCATATAACATTATGCTCAGGATATAAACTGGGGAGTTGGGCAGGGGATGCGGAATCACTGCTCAGGGATGGGCTGAGCATCAACTACCAGGTGGCGAGCAATTGCACTGTACATCACTTATTTCATCTACTCTACTAATATTTTATCTTCCTTTGCTGTCCTATTAAACTGTCTTTATCTCAACCCATGAGTTTTACCATTTTTTCTGATTCTTCTTCCCCATCCCACCGGAGAGGGAGAAGAAGTGAGTGAGCAGCTGTATGGTACTTAGTTGCCAGCTGGGGCTAAACCACAATACTGCAACAAAAATGGCAACACTCAAAAGAAGAAAACAAAGAAAACAGGAAGAATTGCTCCAACCTCTATTTCCTTTGCGTAATACAGATTTATAATTATATATACATATGTTTCTCAAGACAGCTGCATAAAGACAATGGAAGTGTAAGGGTTTACAGTGTTGATGAAATTGCATTTCTCTGTCCATTTGCATGGTAACTGAAGTGATAATTTTAAGTGCAAGACCTGCAAAGTATTTTCGTACACTGCACATAAGAAATTATGACTAAGGGATGTTTGTATCAGTGTATACAGCTAACAATATGGGAAAATAAATTCGTATATAGAGACAAATTAAGGGAAAGTAAGAGAAGAAAATTAACATTCTTTCTATATTATCACCACACATCTAATTTTTCCATATTTGGTTAATGTATTTAATATATCTCCCTTAGTGCCCAACATTTTAGAAATATTTCTAGCTTGAAATATTTGTATACTTGAAAATAATATAAAATCATTCACTTGTCACAGATTAAATATTAAATACTATTGAGGTGTACAATGGTATTATTATTGGCATCTTGGTCCTTGGTTTCCATGCAGTTAATTGTGATGAGGTAGTACCATTTAAAACTTGATATGTAATATGCAATATGCAACTCTATTCAAACACAATATTGCTGGAAACATTTTTGTCAGCAGCTGTTTCCTGACTCTTACGTGCACGTTGTATATGAAGAATGACAACAAGTAAATTAACATTCCATAGAAAATAAACTGTACTGTGAATTTAGCTTTATCAAAATGCAACAATCTTCAAGGTGTTCAAAGAACGCACCTGAAGTTTTGGAATCCCTCTAGAAGCCAATCCTGTCAAATAAAACCCATGAAAACCCATGCCTGACAAATATATGCAGAGTGGGTAATAATCAAAACCAAACAGATCACAAATAGGACCAGTAGGCTCCTGATTTTTTTTTGAAGAGCTCTGTGAGATGGGAATTACAAGAGAGACACAATAAAGCCACAACAATTTAAGTTGCTATTTCAGTACTACAAATAAAGAAAAGTCTCTTATTCTGGTGCAAGGCCATACCCAAAGCACAGAATAGTTTAATAAACTAAAATTATCTAAGGTCTTTCTTCACAGACAAATTCCCAATTGGAGTTTTAAGGTCAGAGCTTTAGGAATTATAAACTTTGCTGTGAGTGATTACCATTGCCTTTCAGGCTGACAAATATTAAATGAATATATACATTCTTTGTCATCATCAGGGAAATACTCATGTCCACTGATTCTGAATGCCAAACTGAGAAATGTCACTGTATCTCTCATGAAATTTGCCATTCTATCTGTTTGGCTGAAATCAGTATATAAAGAGAAAGTATTTATAGAAGCATTAAGCATCTGCACTCCCCAGCCTCTCTGTATATTGAGCTGTACAGTTTTAAATCTGAAATTCTAAGAACCTAAGAACATCCCACAGTTCTACTTAATCTTTCTCAAACTGCTTCTTAGAAACTGCAATTGAATAGCCCTGTGAGAATCATCACAGAAAAAATTAAAAAAGTATTGTCTATTATCCTTGTATTGAAATGGATGGTAATCTCCAAATGCTGAACAATTTGAAGGATTAAGTCTTAAATGTATTATGAGAAAACCAAAAGTTTAAGAAAGGAAAACACATAAGAGAATTTAAGAGCCGTTTATTTGAAGACAACTTGGTGATCTGTTATGGATCCAACTGCTTAAAAGCATTTCTTTTGAGCTGTTGGCATTAAAATAAAATGAAATTGAAAGAATCTATTTTAATTAAAGATGGTAAGGTATGTCCAGGATAATAAAACAGGCATACAGAAGTAAATGAAGTGACACATCTATTAAAAATATAAATCAAACCAAACCCCCTCACATTTGAAACAGAAGTTGCTACTGTTCAGAGCTAGCACCAAGGCTGATTTTGTTATTTGTTCATAGCTAGCATCAAGGCTCTCAATTTCACTTCTAAATTGATAGCTTTCTGAACTTCTGAATTTGGTAAGTTGCAGAGCTCACTGCTTCAAGAGGCAAATTTCTATTGCCCCAATTGAGAAAGCATTTCAAACACTTTTCAGCAAAGGAAAATCTCAGTTTAAACAGTTGCCTGAAGCTATACATTTGCATAAATACTACCCTGAATAGGGATGTATATTTAATTTCTCCACAAACTAGGAGTAACTCTAATTTGAATCCTATGCTCATAAAAATGTTCCAGCACATGTTCTTCAGTGACCCACAGAACAGTATTTGTTTTTCTATGGCTAGACAAGAGATGATCTGTGAGCTACAAGTGTTGGCTATCTGCAACTTGCTTGCTCTGCTGTCAAACCTCAGTACGGCCTCAGATCACAGAACGTCCTCCCTCTGTATTACAGAGAATAATGAATAAAATCCCTCATTTTTACCTAAACACCAATTTTCATTAATTTTGTAAGAACCTAATTTTTTTCAGACTTCTACTCTTCTGCCACATTTGCAGAAATTAGCTACCAGACGTGAACGTGACTTAGGAGAATGCAGGGACCTGGCAATAACCTGAGAACAGAAATGAGCCTTAGGAAACTATGTTAGAAAATAATCTGATAATAAGTAGTTGTAAAGTATCATTTTGGTAAACAGCATGAAATTGTTCCTTCTAGGCCTAGAAAAACAAGTGCGAAATCTTGCAATATAGAGTATAACAAATTTACAAAACTGATAAAAGACATACTTTTCCATAGCAAATAAATTAACTGAACTCTAGTAGCTATGGAAACAAGGCATAATTTTTCCTCAAAAAATAAGAAATCAAATTTACATTGCCAGCTTAAGTATACCAGTTAAAGGACATCAAAGTATAACGCATGAATGGTTCAGAACCTTATCCACAAGTATTAGATATTGTGGTTTTAATCCTACGAGATCTGCAATCCTTGCAAGCTGCAACTAATTATAAATTGGCTGATACACCAATGCTATTAGGCTGTGTTAACATTTTGAATTTATTTGGCCACTTTAACTTCTTTAATGCAAGTCCAGCTACTTTGAAAGAAACAAATTCTGTCAACACTACAGTTGTAAGCTATTTTGTAATAAAGGCCATTCTATGCACATTAATAATACTGACAAGAACAGATGGTAATTATTGGTTTTAACAATTTTTTTTTCTGTTAGTATTAATTACTTAGGCTTAATTTCTGTTGTTACGTCCACTAGGCATCGAGGTAAGATGCTAAAAATCTGCAAAAATACTTTCATCTCATTGATAGCCAAAGAATTCTTATTAAAATTGAAACATTACTGTCATTTTAATTAACTCATTAGAGATGCATCCAAATTAATCATCATTGATAGCTATTTTTAACACTTTTCTAATACTAAAGTGCTTTATAAAGTGAGCAGCATTCTTGCTAATTGTATAGTTAAAACATCATGTGCTGAATTTTAAAAAGAGAAGAGTTCATTAAAATATCAGTCATATGAATCACCAAAAATTCTCTGCAGCTTTTTGAGTGTGCTGAAAAATCTCTGCTGTTTAAAAACTTCAATCTTTAGACCTAATTCCTGTTCACTGATTGTCTAGGAGTAGTACTTTTTCCACTATCTCTGTGGCAGAACACTTATGTCCAAGTTAGGCAGCTAGGTGGTTCTCTTCTGCAGTTGCATTAGCAAAGGAAAAAATAAAATTCCTAAACAACATGGTCTGTAATAGCCAACACTCTTAGTAGGGAGCTGCTTAACCTTTGTCAAAAGATAACACCAGAAACAGTCTTAAACAAACACCCTTCAGGGCTTCACAACAGGGGCATGCCTGCTTTCAGTTAGGTTTCATTGCCACAAGCTGTTTCAGTTCATAGTTTTCAAGCATGCAACCAATGATCTGAAAATATGTTGAGGATACTGCACACTTCAGAGCTATCTATTCCCAAAACTGACTACTAGCATATAGTTTCAGCAGTGTGAAAGACTCTATTGGTCTTCTGAAGACAGAGAAAAAGATAAGATGTTGATAAAACTTCTTCTAAGGTTAAACAAAAACTAACCTTGGAACCATTGGACAAAATAAATTCCATTGGACCAGTCGGTTAAAAACAAGGGCAGAACAAAGAGGTCAAGATATTCCAGTCACAAACAGGCAGATATGGCCTGATAGTCCAGAATGAAAGCTAACTCCACTTGCCTTGTAATTGGATTTTTAATAATCCAGGATGAAGTACAGCTCAAACACATACAAAGCTTGCTGAAATCCCAGCTACTTGGAAAATTCAGGAAAAAGAAAGCGAGTTCAGGGCTTTGCATGAAAGAAGTAGACATGAACCCAGTTCTCTTTGTTCTAAGCATCTGGGTTTTTTGTGTTTTTAAACAATGTTCTTTGATTCCTTTAGGTAGAAGCTTTCCAACTTTCGTGGACCCCTCATTGCGTCAGAGAGGAATTTACAGAGTTGCAGTCTTGTGAATGATGATGTCCTTAGAGATGGAAGTCCTGACTGCAGCGCCTTTGGTGAAAGTTTAATAATTTGATGAAGCACTTGCTGGACAATGCCAGTTAGTTACCTGCCTAGTTACTTAAATATGGTTTCTTCTTTACAAGGTATATATTTTAGCCACTTATTCACTCTTTATTTTATTCTTAAATAATTCACTGATGGATGTTACTAATCTAGTAAATATTTTTAATCTTAACTTAAGGGGACATAAAATGTTTGCATTCGAGTTTTCTAGTATGTTACTTCTGGTGCTAGTTAATTAACAAACTTGTGTGTGCAAAAATCACAGTTCTATTTTTAAGACTTGGTGAAAAGTTAAGATAATTGTAAATAACAGAAGATTAACAATTTACCTAACAATTTTTAAATAAAAATTGTTTAAACAAAGTTGTTTAAATAATATAATAATATTATAGCTTGCAATTTACCAGAACATAGAAAATGTTCCATGTCTTTCAGAAAATGAAACTAAAGGATCAAACTAAAACGTTATGATCCTTAAAATTATTCTTCTTCTTACAAGAAGAGATATTTTTTATTTTGTAAGCACAGGAACTCATTTTTATTCAGTGAGGATTCACCACAGTTGATACTGTTTATCATAAATGTTTCAGAAACAACTTTAATAACTTGAATAAGCATCTTGGCAATATATCAGCAAGCACTAATTGGGAGCCTCCAAATTTAAAACTAAACCAAAAAAAAACCTCACTGAAAATATATTATGGTTATTCCCTCTCTATTGCTCATATTGAGACTCAAAAAGATCTTAGAATAGTTTGTGTTGGAATTGACTTTTAATTGTCATCTAGTCCAATCTCCTGCAAGGAGCAGGGACATCTCCAACTAGACCAGGTTGCTCAGAGCCCTGTCCAAATTAGCCTTCAACATTTCCAGGGATGGGGCATCTACCATCTCTCTGGGCAACCTGTGCCAGTGTTCCACCTTTTTTTTCCTTATTTTTTTCCTCCTTCTATTTTAAAGCTGTTACCCCTTGTCCTATCACAACAAGTCTTGTTAAAGAGTTTCTCCCCATCTTTCCTGTAGGCCCCCTTTAGGTACTGGAAGACCTCTATCAGGTCTCCCCGGAGCCTTCTCTTCTCCAGGCTGAACAGCCCCAACTCTCTCAGACTGGCCTCATAGGAGAGGTGCTCCAGCCCTCTGATCATCTTTGTGATGATCTGGTCTTGCTCAAGAACTCCTTCTTATGTTGGGTCTCCAGAGCTGGACACAGTACTATATGAGGTCTCATCAGAGTAGAGGGGAAGAATCACCTCCCTCGACCTGCTGGCCATGCCTCTTCTGATGCAGCCCAGGATGTGCTGGCTTTCTGGGCTGCAAGAGCACACTGCTGGCTCATGTTGAGCTTCTTGTCCACCAGTACCCCCAAGTCCCTCTCCTCAGGGTTGTTCTCAATCCATTCTCCACCTAGACTGTATCTGTGCCTGGGACTGCCCTGACATGTGCAGGACCTTACACTTGGCCTGGCTGAACTGCATGAGATTCACACAGGTCCACCTCTCCAGCCTGTCAAGGTCCCTCTGGATGGCATCCCTTCCCTCCAGCCTGTCAACTACACCACGCAGCTTGATGTTATGGGCAAACTTGCTGAGGGTGTATCTAGTTCAACAATTGCAGATGATCAGTCTGAACAGAAAATGAATCTTTTGAAAGTTGGAGCATATACTTGTGGTCAGGAATTACAGATATCAACTAATAGGATGCCTGAGACATGAAATGACTGAGAATAAAATATTAGCTTCAAGTGGAAACTGTTGAAAAAAATACTAAGGAGTGAAATCTAAAATGCATTGTCTCACACTGAAACCAAGAAGTGCAGAACAACTTCTATTTCATTATTTGGTGCTGGGAGTTTGTAAAAGTGATTTCTACAACATAAGTGAAATTAATACTTTTCACTTTCTGCAAATAATAGATTCATTAGTTATTTCCAATGCCCAGGACACTACCTACAAGCTTCAAGAACCTGACAGTTATCAGTGCTGTGGTTTTCATCAGTTTCACGTACTAGAGTTTCCTTCCTGTGCAAAACAGGGCATTAGGGCCAGGAATTATGGATTGGAATGTGCCCAGAACAAGGAGAATTCCTGAGTTTCACAGAGTTTAGAAAGCCAAGTCCACTGAGTCTTAAAAGCTGGGAAGAATCGTGGAAAATTCAGATCTATTTACCATCATAGTTTTGAGATCTCTCAAATTACACTTGAGTAAAGACCTGAATATATCAGCTTTACTAGCAGGAAAAAAAGTTTTAGGTTGGAATTATCATTCTAAATATTACCTTTGCCTGCAGGATTTTAAGAATGGAAATTTCCAGACATGTCTTGATATGGATACCTAAGATTGGACTTTTCTTCTGACCATTTAATAATACTCTATATCACATTGCACACTTATTATTCTCATAAAGTAGCAGAACATGATTTTTCACCATTTGCAAGGCTGCATGAACTAGATCTTCAACAAAAAACAAGCCAAAACTAAATGGTTTTTTTTTACAGGCTCGTAGAAAATTGATGGTCAAAGGAAACTTCTTTCTTAAAATAAAATCTGAAATGGTTCAAACAGAAGGATTTCTATAATTGCAAACTATTATAACCTAAGCAACTGTTCTGCATCTAGACACATATCACATACTTGTTTATAATACTGTTCTTGATCTTGGAAAAAAAATCAGAAAATCTCCTTCCATTTATCTCTAAATTACTTTATACAGACAATATCCTTAAAATTTTGAGCTACTGAGATATCTTAATTCCAAACTCTTCTTTACAAGCCTGGATTCAGGAGATTTAAGAGGAACTACAGCGTGCTTTTCAACCAAGAAATTTTCTTGTACAGTACAATTCTTCACTGGAAAGATTTAGTATAAAAACAGCTTTAATATGATTCTCAAAATATATCTAGTGTATAAAGCTAATTATTCTCACCCTATTAATGTTTCAACTAATTTGAGTCAATCTGATTTCACACTCTTTCTTATGGCTCCGTGAAATCTTCACAGTGTTTTCTGACATTGAATGGCTATAGAAGGCAAAATAGACTAAGTGGAAAAGCATCTAACCTCTACTTCATATCTATTTCACAACAGTAACTACATGTTAAAATAAAAGGTTGATAGCCAGAGCAGTACAGAAAATTTAGTAAAACTTACGCAGATACTTATTAATTCATTTGTTCAGATTGCGAGATGTCTCTTAAAAAAAAAAAAAGTTAAAACGAATATGTAGAAATAAAACCGTAAAATCAGTCTCCTGATTTAAAAACTGAGAAAATATTGTATTGAAGTCAGCTATTGTACCTTTTTCAGAAACTGAAAGAATTTTAATATTTTTCAGCTAGCAGATATGATCTCCATATCGGCAGCCAATTTCTTTTAGCTTACACTGGAGCTGAAATAAAAAAAAAAAAAAGGCCTAAAACACTGAAGGAAATTTACTGATACCTTAAATACTAAATTCACTAACCAGCAACATATTTAAGGGAGAGTACAAAGGCAACGTGGGAGTCTATACATCTAATATAGACTAGATATTTAGAAGTGATTGATCTGAGCATGTAAGCCAGATGAAACAGGAACATCACAAACAACTTGATTTCATTGGAGTTAGGAATTAAATGCCTATTATTTCACGAGACAAGGTTTGCATAAATTGTTTAAAATGTAATGAGAAAGTTGGCACTAAGATTTTATTTCAAAAGTGCAATTCCTGAAACGTGCCACATTGATTAACAGAATATTATACTCTTTGCAGAGAATACACAAATGGACACTGGTCTGCTGGTCAGAATTGGTGAGCAATTGCCTTTGTATAACTTTTTTTTTCCTTTTGTTTTTTCTCTTCACTTCATAAACTGTTTTTATCTTGACCCACAGGTTTTTCTCTTTTTTTGCCCTTCTGATTATCTCCTCAAACCTGCTGGAGTGAGTGAGCAGCTGGTGGATGCTTTGCTGTAGGCAAGGGTCAACGCATCATAGGTTCACAATAGTAAAGCTTCACCCTCCAGCTTAAATTGCTCATTGACAGAAAATGTGAGGAAATTAATATATTATTTGAATAAACAACAACAGAAAAAAACTCAGACATCAGTTGATTTGGTTGCTTTGAGTGCTTCTTTCTGAAAAATAAAAAAGAATAATTTTTGAAATGACTGATTCATGGAGCTGTCATTGGAGTACCCATATATACTCTTTCTCTCACCCACAGTGTTATGAAAGAATATTGCCAGTGCCATAATCAGCAGCATGAGCTTCCCCAGTCATAGGGTTTGGCTTGAGGAATGCTATGCAGGTGAACAATGACAGTCTCAATATTTCATTCACAACTTACAACAAGAGTAGTCTATTATTCTAAGATCCACATCTGTAGCCATAATCTCATTGCTATTAAACTCCTGTTTCCCACTTTGTGCAGTTATTCTATGCATAAGTCTTACATTACATTATGAAACTGATGAAAACTACCCCAAAAGCAATTACATAGGAAAATATTTATGGATATTCTAGAGTGTAAATTTTTCGTTGCATCTTCAAATATCATAAAAAGTACACAAAAATAGGCAATACTGCACCTGAGACTGTCTAGCATTAAGCAGATGATCCAGAATTACAGCCTCTACCATAAGCATGCTCTTTGTCTCCTGATAATACAGATGCATTCTCATTTTCATAGCGTTGATCTGGTTGAATTAGTGGAATCAGGTGGCGACTGATAAAGAATGTTCAAAAAGAATAAGTCTGACAAGACATATTAGTTCTATTAAGTGCATGAAGAATGAAGTTTGCATTTTTCTCCAGGGATGAGGTTTTCTAAAAAGCTTAAATCTAGCTGCTAGTTTTTGCAAACACAGAGCTTTTCAAATGTCATCTATGGGAAATGTAGCCTCTAATTTCAGGGATGGGACTGGTTGTTACAGTTTCCACAGTGCCAGTTGCTCTCCAGCTGTCTGCATTATTGCTCTCTTCCTTTACAGCCCCGCTGCAGATGACTGCAGAAAGTCATTGGTAAGCACTGCCCACAGAAACACGGCACCACATACAGTCCCTAAGGATCACCCGTCCGAGTTCCTTTTCAGCTTCACTGGGTTACTAGCTAACTGGAGAACTGAGAGATTGGAGAAGAAATCGACACAAAGCATGAACAGATGATAAGATTTATAAGGCATATAGGGAAGGTAGCGAGGTAAGAGATGAAGATCTATGACTGGAGCTAGCTGCTTTACTTACACTTGGGTGCATAGTGTCAGAATACACCAATGACATGGGAATAGATGCATTAAATGCAAACAATTCCTTCTATAACTTCTTTAGTTTCTGTTTTTATTGTGTTATTTTTAAATAACTACATAGATAGAAGATGTGAAAAATATATATGTAATCTCAGCACCTTAGCATTTCATCTGTTTTTTAAAAGTTTTATTAATTATTATGAAAAATCTCAGTATTTGTTCACATAGGAGTTCACATAGCACATCGAGTGTAATGTTACAGTTCCACATAGCAGAACAACCTTCCCCTAATTTCATCTTTTATGAAGTTTATGTGAAATATGTAAAATTTACACCTGTGTGGCAGCAGATAACAGTGACCTGATATATTTCAGAATGACTGAACTATTATTAGAAATATTAATGTAGAGTTAACTTAATGTTTAGTCTTGAACTTAGATTATCAGTACTGCAGCTAAATGACTCTAGTCTGAATTAAAAATTGGCACTCATAAAATAGCTGTTGAAACAGGAAAAGATATAATGCAGTGCATGAAATATGGAAAAACATTAAACAGAAATGTTAAAAGAAATGTTTAAAGACTAAAGTTCTGGCACTGAGGAAGTTGGCTAGCGAAAATGCCTAAATATTTTATTTCAAAGCCATATATTGAAAAACAAGGAGATTGTTAATAAAGAGTTTGTATGGGGAGGTTTTAATTTTTTAAGTTAATACCATCCTACAGACGACTGCAGTAATTGCTGTAATGTAATTTCATTCATCATTTTCCGATACAACAAATCCTTAGCAGTTTAAGATAACAGATCAATTTAAGATAATATATGACATACTAAGGTAAACATGATATTGCTTGTGATTTATTATGTGCTGCTGTAGGATTTTTTTCTGTCCTTTTTATATATAATGCAACACTATCTTCCTGTAAGCTAATGAATTCAGAATGCTGTACTTTCTCATGGATAGTGTTCTGATAATTAGGATGATAAAAGGAAAAATTTTACTCAGGAAAATAAATTACAGAACAGTCACATATATATGAGATCATGATATAACTCCAGTTGTTATAATTACATTTAATAGGTTCACAAGTTTTTCCTTACTAATAAGGATATTAATTATTTAAAAAATTGATAACCTATATTTAAAAATTAACTTCAGTGTGTCTGGCCTGACTTTACCACATGAATATGAAAATCAATGAGTGACAGAGTTTTGAAGTGCTTTCTCCACTTTTTATTAATTTTACCACCCACTTCTTTCTTTAATGTATTTATACAACATGGATGAGCTGTACAGAGTGGACTACTGGACAAAATACAACATTTGCATTCACATGTTCTACAAATCCTTGTCCATATGCTTTATATACATATGCATTACATCAGCAACACAGCACAAAGTTTCCCCTTCCTGAATTTCCTTATTTAAAATTGTAAACAATTTTTAAAAATTATAAATCCAATGGGAAAACACCTTCTAAAGTCAATCAAACCAAGATACTTCTCCTACTAAGTTTCAGTTTTGTATGACTAAGTTTTATTTGTCTAGTAAGAAATATAAAAATCAGGAGTATAGAGCAGATTCAGGACTGAACTAACTTACAAGTAGAGCTCTCCTTACCTGAGTGGAAGGATTACTGAAGTACTTTAATGCTAATTACAGGCATGTTACAGAACTACTTTTTATCTTACAATCTGCTTTTGCACAGCTTATTACAGTAACACGATTTTCAGACTACCACAAAACTAAAGTCTTACAAGCTGTTAGTGCCCAAAAAAAATCCCAAATCCCTCATTATTTGTGTTATACACAAGTAGCATGCCAAAAGCAATAAAAAGTAAAAAGCTCATAAAAAGTACAAAAAGAATCAATTACTTCTTTTTCTTCAGCATAGGAGAAACAAAAAATATTTTGTAAATGTCACATTGCATTACTTTCTGTACTACGTAAGCCTGTTTTGTTAAATTTTCAGTTTTGTTTTGAATTAATGCTGCCCTTTGTACATTTCCATGTTTGTTTAATAATACATGAAGTAGGTTTACACTCTTTTCCTATTTTTCATCAAAACACTATTGGATTCATTATGATAGATATAAACATAATACTTCATTCTCTGGTAAAGATTTATTAAAATATTACATTTGTGGAATCACATTTGGGGATTTTCTACTTCATTTTCTGTTGACTGTAGCCAATCCCTAGCACATGAAAACTGCACAGAAAATCAAATTCCTACAAGGAACATAGTACATTTTGACATTAAACATGTTTTCATTTCACCAAGTAATAGTGATGCACTACATAATCTAATGAGATTCATTCACTACAGATACGAAGAAAGGAAAGGAATCCACAGTATTCTGACAAGTTACACTACGCCCACTGTTGGTATGTCAGTACTAAAGAATTTCAATTTTTAGTAATGTCCTAGGAAGCTACAGCCTAAGTGCCCCAAAATACTGAAGTTGAATTTTAAAAATTTGTATATCTTCATTTGTGTATTTCAGGAGTTTAGTTTAATTTGATTCATCTTGATGGACAGTTAAATATAGATGGTGTATATTTTATAACACATGATATTTTGGACTAGTCATGACAAACCAATCTTTATGATGTCACCAAAGTTAATCAAACATTAAAACTATTTTTTGAATAAATGTTTTAGACCAGTCCCTCATACTTGTATGCTATTTCTGAAAACAGTGGCATTACACTGATGATAAAATGCATTTTCAAGCTTCTCATGTGCACAAAATTTTTCCCAGTCATAGAAAGGAATCAAATGTACAACTCATTCTTTTCAGCTTTTGGCTACAGTTAACACATTAAAAACATGACATTTTTCTTCCTCTTTCTAGTCCTAGTTTATGCAATGACAACATTTATTGGCAATTTCTTCTAAGCACCACGGAGGAGGGAAGAAAAAGGGATGCTGCACAAAGGAAATGCCACATAGAATGTGTTTTAGATGTGTCCATGCTTCTTATTCGATTAAAACTGAAATACTTATGTCCTTGACACAGGTATCTGTAATCAAGACTGTTATCAGAGTGATTAGAATCAGTGCTGCCTCCAAAGCATTTGCTGTTTGAAGAAAAATAAATTTTTTTAAAAATTGAAAAACAGAGCTTAGAAATTATTTTGCTTGTGGCGAATTTAATGGAAACACTTGTAAATTATGAGCATAAAGAAACTCATGTATTATTACTGTTTGCTTTAAATTAGCTTAAATGTTCTTCCATGTGGGTTGTTTTTTTTTTTTTTTAAATGAACTAAAAAAACCACCTTGTATGGTTATTTCAAGAATTCAAGTAAAACAAAACTACTAATTTGAGAATATGCTCTTGCAACTGTACACCTCATAGAAACAGTCATTCCCATACAATTTTCCTTCCATTCAAGGACCTGGGCTGTGTTTTATGCATTTCCTTTGATTAAGCCATCATCATATAACTCTGTGAAAAGCATACATTTCTACTGTAGGTATTATGGTTGGTTACTAGAGTAAAAAGGCAGACGATCACTTTAAGATGTTTAAGAGTATCCTTAAGGCAGCCCAGGATATCTCAGTGATCATCTTGCTAACCCTTAAACACATGCTGTACAATAAAAGGAATTTTTTATTTAGTTTAATATTTCTTATTTCAAGATAGCTTTGCTTTTTCCAACAGATATCCTAAATTTTAATATAAAAAACATCAGATTAAAATGATCAAGTACTACTGGTAGAAAAATCTGTCCATAGTAGCCTGATAAGGTCAGAATGATATGGCTCCTCTTATTTACGACTATCAATCTGCAGCCTCCAGATATTTCCTAACAAATCTCCAAGATATCGGTAAAAATTTTCAAGCTGTTGAAAAGTGCAAGTGAAGCAGAAATAAAATATAAACATGGTTAATGTCTACAGTGAATGATGTACAAGCACTCCCATACAAAAGCTAGCAAAAATTACTTTAAGACAAAGCCTAGGTAATAACAGTTCTGTGTACTAAACAAGCATATTATTTTACATTTCTGAACATCAGAAATGCTTACTTAAAAGAGACTTCGTCCACAAGGATCCCAAATACAAATTTTTCATGGCTCAAAATTTCAGCTGAGAAGCAATTCAAATTCTTAGAACGTGTTTTTTTTTGCTTTGTTTATCAATGGTTCATGAAATATTTGATATTCCCAAATATGACCCCAAACAATTCATTTCAATCCATTTCACCTGTGTACTACATAAATACTCTTGGTTGCACCTACCAATCTGAGTACTTACTATTAAAAAACTGCTGTTTCCATATTTGCATCATTCCACAATTTGTTGCTGTATTCTAAACAGAAAATTCCCAAGTTGATGAAAAATCAACTTAAGTGCCTTAGAGCACTGTCAACTTGAAATCAATTCAAGTTCTATCTATGTAACCTTTGTTAAAAAAAAAAAAAAAAAAAAAGCCTCTTTTGGACAAAATGGACAGTGTGGAAAAATAATACTCCCAGTCATGGAGTATTTTTGGCATTTAGCCCAGTATGTTATTTTCTACATCAACTAGACTTACTGACCAAGCATGTAAATATTGCTAACATCCATACTTTAATCACATTTGACAAAGGAAAAAACTTTTGTATACAAGACTGGCCCAAGAAAGTCCAATCTAACCTGAACTGCAGGTCAGACTAAAGGAAATTGCTTTCAGATTGCATTTAATATTTCTATTGCTCGTAGTTTTCACTTTTTGGTCTTAAAATATTAATTTCAAATGCACTGTGAATGAAATTATTTAGTGGTTTACAGAACAATCACATGAATGATAAAATGTAAAGTGTTTATCTAATTTAAACTAATAATCACCTCTTCTTTGCATGGGAAAAAAAATCTTTATGTAGTGTTTCCCAACAACTTTTTCTGATACTAAAATAAGCCTTCTAGCAATATTACTTATTTTCATAGAAAGATATATTGAAAGCAGTAATTTATCTTACAAGAAAAACCATATTTAAAAACAGATGCAAGAAGTCCAGCTTATTCCTGTTAAAATATTTTTATCTTTCGCTGAGCCAGAGGTGAAATCACTGTTCGGTTTGAAACCACTCCACTTCATATGAAACGGGTATCATGAACCACCAGGTGAAGAGCAAGTAGACATGACTAAAAAGAGGGTAGATCTAGACTAGATATTTTTTTAGAATGAGGGTGGTAGAGCACTGGCACAGGTTGCCCAGATTGGTGGTGGATGCCCCATCCCTGGAAACATTCAAGGCCAGGCTGGATGAGGCTCTGAGCAACCTGATCTAGTCAGGGATGTCCCTGCTCCTTGCAGGGCGGTTGGACTAGATGACCTTTGAAGGTCCCTTCCAACCCTAATTATTTTATGATTCTGTGATTCTACTTTGTGACTTGGGCTCTCAGCTTTTAACAGAATTAAAAATCTAGTTGCATAATGGACTGCTTTTGTAAAGGGGAATGACACCTTTTAATGGTAGCTTTTTTATTTTTCAGCTTTTGCTAAAATAATAATGGCAAATCTTTCAGCTACAATTAACATGCACCTTTCTCTATTATAAAAAAAAAATTGTATTAGAACAAAGCTTTGAAATTATTGAAACAGTACATCGGCATTTTCAAACCAAAAAGAAAGAATGGTGAAAGAAACAACTTCCATTTCAGCTTTGTTCCCACCCTGACATTCAAGAATTATTTCCTAGAACAGTTCTTGCTAATCATCATTTAATGGCAACAAAAATAGAACCAAACCGCAGATATGCAAACCCCTATAAATATGTTTGCTTCAGTGAAGTTGTAGCGCTATAAGCATCAATACAGTTGTTCAGTATTAGCACTGTTTTTTAGTTAACATCTGCTTATTATTCTAGCATAGTAAAAAATACTGTCACGATGCAGACAAGTGTTAGCCTCAGAAGAAATAAATAAAAACTGGTATGTTTAGAAGGAATAAGTTGTAGCTTGAACTACAGATGAAAAAAATTAGTATCAGAAGCTGCAAAAAGACAAATGGCAATCACAAGGTGTAAAAGTTACTTTAGGGCACAAGCTATTCAGAATGAATCATATTTGCTTATGGTCCTCATAGAATATCAGGGAGGGGGTGTAAAATTATGAATTATGCTACATTAATGGCAAAGAAACTTCATATTAAAAATGACATCTTTTGCAGCACATCTAGCTGCAAAAAGAATGCTGAGGCTGTGTTCCAAACACTACTAGGTCATATAGCAATCTGGCTCCTGGGAAAAATATCAGGAGTCCCTAAGGAAGCTCAGTTCCAAGTTATGTATTGCTCTCTTCTTCAGAGGAGAACTGAGTACTCAAACGAGATTTATGACAGGGTACTCTCTGGCTGCAATTTCTGCTCTCCATAGATAAAGAAAGAGGTCACACCACTTAGATAAAGTAGCTCTCAACAAGGGAAAAACTAAAAAGAAGTATACATATACATATAAATTTTTAACATACATTTTTTTACACATGCTCATATTTAATATATTTGCATATATATGTAAATATATGTATATGGCTATATACATGTATATATCCACAGAAAATAATCGGTGTGTCCAGCTCTGGGACCCCCAGCAAAGAAGGACATGGACCTTTTGGAGCAAGTCCAGAGGAGGCCACAAAGATGATCAGAGGGCTGGAGCACCTCTCCTATGAAGACAGGCTGAGAGAGTTGGGGCTGTTCAGCCTGGAGAAGAGAAGGCTCTGGGGACACCTTACAGTGGCCTTCCAGTACCTCAAGGGGGCTACAGAAAGATGGGGAGAAACTATTTACCAGGGACATAGAATGAGGGGTAATGGTTTTAAAATAGAAGGAGATAGATTTAGACTTGATATGAGGAATAGATTTTTTACAATGAGAGTTGTAGAGCACTGGAACAGGTTGCCCAGAGAGGAGGTAGATGCCCCATCCCTGCAAACATTCAAGGCCAGGTTGGATGAGGCTCTGAGCAACTTGATCTGGTTGGAGATGTCCCTGCTCCTTGCAGGCGGGTTGGACTAAATGACCTTTGAAGGTCCCTTCCAACCCTAACCATTCTATGATTCTATGATTCTATTCTTGTCAAAGGCAGAGTTAAGGAATGTGATTCCTGAAATATTGGCCTAAGTAACTTCACAGTGTGATTTTGAAATGGATGATGGTAAAGTTTGAAAAAACACTGGGGATTTCAACTAGCACAGTATTTTTTAAACCAATATTAGAAGGGAAATTTTGCCCAGCAAAATTGTAACAGTGGTATCTGAAAATGACCTAGTCCTCAGTGATACGGGGCAGTGGAGAAGGAAGGGAAAAAAAGAATTATTTGACATCTGAACTGAAATATTTGAAAATTTAAGTCATTCTTCTTCCTTATTTCCAACTAGTTTCAGGGCCAATATCAGTGAACCAAAGTTTTCAGTAAGTTCCTCTACCACCTTTTAAAAAAAAAGAACTAAATAGCTCTGTCTGAACTTTCTTCACTAAAGCTGTGCTAGGTTAAACAGTTCGGGACCTCTATTTTTGCAGTGCAGGCATACCCCTAGTTGTTTGGGAGCAACAAACAGATGGTATGAAAGAGAGATTTATTAAGTGTCTAAGATCTAAATTAATTTTAGGTTGAGATTAGAGTCTAACAAGGTAATTTGGGATTGTTCTTTTGCCAGGTGTTCATTGCTAGTACTTTTCCCATAGAAACCCGTTCCTTAATAACCTAGAGTTACAAATGGAGTAAAGGGAAGGCTCTGAAGAAAGCTGGGAATAATTTGTCGGTTTTCTGCCAGTTGATACCGAAGAAGACTCCCTTTGCTAATATCCACTTAAGCTTTACGTGAATGTTTACAAGTTATGTCACAATTTTTTGTTTTATACATCTTCCACAAGCCAGATGTAGGACTCTGGAGCCCTATTAATAAGCTGGGGAGGACTACAGGCCAGGTAGTAGCCCACCCTAAAACTGCAATGATTGGAGAAAAAATGGGTGACTTGCAATGTTTTAATAACCCAATACAATTCCAAAATTAATTAGAGTTTCCAAATAGTCAAAACCACATGATCCTATTTTGTTCTAATTTCATGCTATGATAAAGAAATGCCTTGCCACAGAGCAACATTAGTTTCACAGAAAGCATTACAAAAAGGGTCCAGTTTGCCAGCTTTATGTCCTAGGCTGTGAGAAATGAAAGCAGATTGTGATTTTTTCCCAAAGCTGTTAATTACTAAAAGTTTCTCCTCTCAGCAAATCAGAAGCTTTAAGAAGGAAGATTGCTGAAAAGTACACTTATGGGATTACAGTGCTGTGTAAAACATACATACACATACTTCTTAAGGCATATTTTAGTGTAGGTAATTAATTAATTACTATAATTAAACCCGTCAGCTTCTTTCTCTCATATAGGTATGGCTATGGTTAGGACAGTTTAAAATTAGTACAGCTGGAAAAAATAATAGAGGTTTGGAAATTCAGTCTTTTCCTAATTAAAATGATACAATGTATCATGAAAAGGCAAGCAAACAAAAAATAAATCTGCAACTTTCACTATTTTGGTATTTACTTTTTTAGAAGATACAAAATACTTTCTTGCTGTACAGACCTCAACTTCTACACTTAATTAAGATCTCCAAAGGGAACAAAGAGTGTTCCGGTATTTTCAGCATCTTAGACTTAGCTTGAAATCAAAATTGATGTGACACGACAAAAATAAGTACATAAGGAGAAAAGGCAAATGGTTCGGTTCAAGTAAATTCCAAAGCTGATGTCTTGTTGCATTATTTATTTTAGTCAGAAAGAGTAAGTGGTAGCACTGAGAAAGAAAGTCTACGCTTAACAGATGACAAGCACTGTCTAGTTTCTCCTTTTATTCACCAGTGGCACATTCATAGGTTTTGGGTCAGAATAAGATTCTGTTAATAATTAATGGGCGTGTTATACATAGTTTTACTGATAATAGGGGATGTCAAAGACATCTCTTCTGCTATATACATTGGAGCCAAAAAATCCTTAGCAGTGAACACATCAGAAACTACACACAGGATAAGAATGTCCTCCTCTCCTCAGGTCTTCTATTCATAACTTGGATTAGGGAGAAAAAAAGTTAATTGACTGACTCTCTTCTGAGGTGCTAAGATCACTGGGGGCTTCTCAAAATAATGAAGCTTTACTAGTGAACTTCATTTCAGCAGTAGTACAGGGCAACAATTTCTTCAATTGGTTTGGTAATATGGTGAGAATCCTGTAACAAAATTTGCTATCGCCTCCAAAATACATGAATGAGGAAGCACACCAGTGTTACAAAAGATGTGCCTTATTAAATTGATCCCATGTCTCCTTTTACACTCTACCTACTTAATAAAGCAGTCAAATGGGGTGGGAAGGGGGGGGGGGGGTTTTTA
>WHYT01017398.1:847175-890006 GCA_009806455.1 Tetrax tetrax | reverse complement strand
ATGCATATGAATAATAGTTTAAAGGGACAGACCTGCTACCAATTTAAAGTACTGCAGAGAATTTCCAAGCAATGGAAGTGATGGAGCCAATTCCCAACTCAATTTGAAAATTCTTGAGTGAATGATAAAAGATTGATGAATAACTTTACATAAAACCATGAGACTTTTGGCTATCAATCACGCATAAAAAAAACTAAGCGTGTTTGTCATTTAGGTTTCTGTAATACTTTTTTCACCTTCATTTCCATTTCATTTGGCAATTTCACTGCTATCACTTTTATTAACATTAACTGTTGCTCTTCCTTGAAAGTATTCATTTCTATCCATCTTGTAATGCCACCTGAAAAGCTGTGTAGCTTTTCTGGAGAGGGCAGGACTCCATGTTTACTCTTCAGCTTCACATTTATACTCTAAGTGGAGTAACATGAAACCACTGACCTTAACACTATGTGTTTCATGCACTCTTAATTGTCATTCACTGTGATGTATGTCATAACCTTCTCTCTAGGGACACTGAAGAGCACAAGGTGAAGTGCTGCAAATATATTTACAAGTGTTCTATAAATTCCATAACAGAAACAGTAAATTATGCTTTCAAAACAAGTGGGCTACTTGTATGGAGTATGGCATCTTTAAAAATTTTATCCATTCTTTTTGATTAATTCAAGTAAGATTAATTGATGACATGAAAATAAAAAATTAAAGTCTATTTTCAGATAAATATTATGCACTTGGTAAAAACAGTTGTTCACATTTTTCATGTTTAGTTCTTGTTGGGGAAACACGGTTGTCTGGCACAAGTATTTAGCACTTATTTACCAAGTCTTACGCATTTTATTTGTATTTGGTAGACACAGAGGTATCAACAACAGTAAAATAGAGGGATATGATGTTGTTTTAATATCCCAGGTAAACTAAATGTGAGCAATATGTGGGTCAGTCATGAATAAAATTTGATTTATATACTATTCGGAATATTATCTACCAAAGTTAGCAATATTTTTTTTTTTTTTAAAAAGATATTTTAACATAAACATTATCCCAAGTTTTGCAGCAAAGCAGTTTCTCACTCATTTGAACTGTGATGCTTCTTTAAATACTATATATCCTTAAATGATAGTAATCCTGCAATGCTTTGATATAACATGAATTATTGCATAAAAGATTTATTTTCAACAACATGCAAAATGCACAATTCTGTATGTTCCTATGTTCATTTTTTAGTGGCTATGATTTTTACATTATCTAGATAGATGACTGACTCTACATGATTGTAAATGGTGTACATTTTAAAAGGAAGACTGGAGAAATTGCATAGATTTTGGGTGTTTGAGAAGACTGAGAGGGAAGAGAGGGTTAGTGTGGTGAAGGTTAGAGAGGCAACAGAAAACTGTGGAGGGTGATTGAGACAAAATTATTTCCTCCTACTCTGCTCCCACTTTGACTCCTCAATTATCCTTACTTCAGCTGCATTCCAGATACAGGTGAAAGGGTAGTGAATAGACAATCGATTGCTTATGTCACACTTCAGAGCTGAAGAATCATCAAGACTCAAGAGAAATCTCATAAAATCTTCCCAGTATAGTACATTTAGTGGATTTCTTACATGGGATAGAAAAACCATTTGCTCCAAAAGTCCTTCCAAAGAACCTGATTTAGAAAAGGAATATCAAACACTGACAATGATAGCTCAGAGCATCCTCAAAAGAGAAGTATGTGACAGCAGCATGTTTATTTATAGCACTTAATCAGTTCTAAGATAATGATCCTGATTTACGTTCTGTGAGTGACAGAATAATAGAAATTCTTGTGGCAGAAAATGTATACCTAAATATTGTGCACATATATATATATCACATTCTTCTTCAGTCCAAATTAATTGTTTAGTCTTACATAAAAGGTATTTCATATTAAAGCAAATTAATTTCACAACAAAAAATGCAAATGAAAAGATACTTTGATAAATTCTATCTTCATATCTCAAAGTACTTTAGAAGTGTCTTATTTAGCTTCACAGCACTTTTAAGAAGTAGGCAGACATTCTAACGATAACAGTAGTCTGGCACAAGTTGTGACACAGGGAAACTATGACTTGTTGTTGGCATGCTGTTGACCAAATAAAAGCCAGGAATAAGATTCAAAGCTTAGGACTTCTTATCTTCCAATATTAAACTGTAATCTGTTTTTTTTTCTGTTATCCCTACACATAAACCTGATGTTTACCAGTCTCTTACAACTGGTATGAAAGAAAGAGAAATAGAACAAAAGAAAGACAGACAGACAAGCAAGCCTACATAGGTTATTTTCCTATTTTTGCTCACTTTTATGACTCTATTTGTGGTCCAAAGAGATATTCAAAAGTTATATTTTATATTCTGAGGGCAATAAGAATTATAATACAATAGCATATTTTGGTGGCATAATGGCTAACTAGAGATAACTGTAAGATCCATTATAAGATCTCTGATTAGTTATAGTAAAATGTATGACTGATACATGCAGTAACAGTAGCATGAAATACCAGCATTTTTGATTAAAGAAGCACACTTAATCAGAAAAAAAATCTGCATTATTTTCAAGAAACAGGACTTGGGAAGAAAAGACTTGCAGTCCAGCAGAAGGACACCTTCTATTTCAGACTGGAGGGAATTTTACTGTAATTCCTTTCCCTACCGTGGAGCATCGCTGTCATGGAGATTTTCATTACAATCTGTCAGCAGAAAGCCCGGGGTAATCACATCTCCCAGGATAGCCATGCTGCCATGAAAAAAAAGAATGGCAGTAAGACGCAGAGATTCCCCATGTATTAAGGGAAGTTTCAGTATTCCATGAAGTGTAAATGTTCCCTCAGGATCTTAGTTTCAGATGTGCTCCCATGCCACTTTTCAGACAGTTTTGCTCCTAATCCCTGATCTTTGGGAAACAAATGCTCATTTTTCTTGACATTGTTTTTAACACAAGCCAAAAGAAAGTAAAATGTAAATTCAGATGTCTGTTTACAACATGCAAAATGGGTAGCAGTAAATGTTTACATACATATAGTGATGAAAGAAGATCACACTTTACAACACTTACTTTAGGACGAGGTATCTCTTGCTCCAGTATTTGGCTATCCTGCTGAATTCCTGACTCACATTCTCAAAGACTATTTTCCAGTATGCTTCCTATTTCCAGTCATATTTCTTGGAAGAGAATAGCTAAAGTAGCCAACTCTTCCATAGACTCTTTTCTGTTTCTCTCAAACCTGAGGCAGTTAGATTCCTGTAGTCTCCTCTGTTAGTTTATTTAGTGAGGGGGGCTATGGTGGCAGCTTCTGTAAGAAGCTGTTAGAAGTTGTATCCCTTTTGTACAACAGACTTGGCCAGGCCTAGGGCGGACCCGCTGCTGGCTAGGGCCGAGCCAATTGGTAGCAGAATGTTCTCCGATAACGCCTCTGCGATAACGTATTTAAGAAAGGGAAAATGGGAAAAAAAAAAAAAAAAAAAAAAAAAAAAGAGAGAGAGAAGAAAAGAGATGTGAAGAAGTTGAAGCCAGGGCAGAGAGGGGGAGGCACGAGCCCTGTGGGCCTCGTGGCCCTCACCCTCTGGCCTCCCACCGGGTGGCCGACTGGGCCCAACTCAGCCCGGCTGCAAGAAGTGGAGAGGAGATGAGATGTGAATGAGATGTGAAGAGATCCTGAGAGGCATCTGCCTGCCTGTTGTGAAGAATTTCTTCTGAGAGGAACGGCTGCAGACGCCAAGGTCAGTGAAGAAGGAGGGGGAGGAGTAACGTGGCTTCTGTCAAGAATTCCCCTGCAGCCTGTGGTGCAGCCCATGGTGAGGCCGGCTGTCCCCCTGCAGCCCATGGAGGCCCACGGAGGAGCAGAGATCAACCCACAGCCTGTGGAGAACTCCATGCCAGGGCAGGCGGATGTTTGAAGGAGGCTGTGGCCTGTGGAGGGTCTGCGCTGGGGTAGCCGTTCTGGAGGGACTGCACCCCGTGGAAAAATGACCCACACCGGAGCAGTTTCACGAAGGACTGTAGCCTGTGGCAGGGACCCCACACTGGAGCAGGGGAGGAATGTGAGGAGTTCTTCCCCTGAGGAGGAAGGAGCAGCATAAAGCGACAAGTGATGAACTGACCGTAACCCCCATTCTCTCTTCCCCCCTGTGCTGCTGCTGGAAAGTGGTAGAGATAATGTTAAGCCCGGGAAGACGGAGGGGTGGGGGGAAGTTCTCTTGTTCTCTTTCCCATTGTCCTGCTTTGGTTTTAATAATAAACAAACAGTTTTCCCGAAGTCAAGTCTGTTTTGCCTGTAATAGTACCTTTAATAATCTCTCCCTGTCCTTATCTCAAATCTTGAGCCTTTTTTTCTTATATTATCTCTTCCCCATTCCCCTCGAGGGTGGGGGGAGTGAGAGAGAGAGAGACTGTGTAGTCTGGTCCTGAGTGGGGCTAAACTATGACATCTCCTCAAACCTTACTCCTTCCCTGGGGAACTAAAGTTAGTTCTGGCACACTCCGCACCTAACTGTTGATACTCGTCTTCTCTCTGGAGGTGTAAGTGTGGAAGACTAGATGCCATTTCCCGAACTCAGCTATTAATGATTCCTTGACTCTATGAGCAACAAAATTTCTTTCTGTAGACATTTCAGTATGAAGTCTCCCTGTTCACTGAGCCATAGGCTTGTAAACTATGTTGATACAGAATACCGAATATAAATATATAAATTGAATGAATTTTATGAATGAAGCTTGTCACTGACTGATGACAACTTTGGGCTGAAAATCCAACTGTGATGAAAAATATTCCAAACCTGCTTTTAAGACATTCAGCAGACCCTGTAAATTCACAGATCTTTTTATAAGCTTCTGTCATTTTGGTAAATTTTAATATTAGGGACAGAATTTTGCCTGTATTTTGAATTTCAACTATAGCATCACCCTATTCTCTATAATATATTCTAAACTACTAATTTATTTCACTATTGATTTGATTATAGTAAGTAAAACTCAGGAAAAAGAAAAGAGCAACACAATAGGATTTGTACAGGTCAGATTACATTACAAACTGTTCTGAGAAATTTCTAAAACACGTGCAAAAGCTTCTTATCAACTACCATAGAAAATTGAGTGAACTGAAACTTGACCATAAGATATCTGATAAGGAACTTAAAACCAAGACTGCTAGTGAATACTACTTAAAGGTTCTGTAATAACTCTTTTTTTTTTTTCCCTTCAATTTCTATAAGATCCTGTACGAGAATGTTCTTGATTCATAAAAATATTTTCTGTAGTATTCACTGGCACAAATCCAGAGAGATAATTTCCTTTAAATTATTTCATCGCTGCTACACAAAATATGGCATACATATATCTGTCTGCAAGTAGGTAGAATCTGTTGCCAAAGAGATGTTGAACACCCTGTCGTAATGCTACATACTGTATACAATTAAAATACAAATTCATGTGAGAATGATAACATTAATCTAATTGTGCTAAGGAAGTAATAAAAATGATGAAAAGCTTTTTTAGACACTAATAAATCTGCATATTCCACCTAATATAATTAATTCCAAAGCTAAACTGGATATGCATAAAATCCTTAGAAGATTATTTGGCTATTTTACTTTTTATGCTATAGTACTGCATTTCAAGCATCAAATACAATTCCAGAGTCATTCTCATTACAGTATCTTGAACAAAACTTTTGTATTTAGCATCACTTCAGTCTAACAGACTGAACAGACAAGCATATTTGCGCAAACTGCTTTGCAAGTGAAACATTCATTGGAGTTCCAACACAGTTCAGAAATGCACATAACTAAACTACTGATCAAGAAGTTAGAAGCTAGAAGGAAACGACATATTCTCTAATGCTTTTTACCTGCTGCAGATGTCAATGTTATCATCAGCAGGCTCAGATGCCTGACTAGACGCAAGTGATGGGCCTTGAATCAATACAGTGCCATATACTTTACAAAGAGATTGCAATTACTGACTTGGAAAGCACTCCTGCAAAATTTCAATATTAGGTCAATACACTAAATGCTTCTGTTTTGATCCATGTTGTATTAACTCCAATGAAGAAATATATTTCAAGCTGCTTCTTCAGACTAGTTACTAAGTATATGCAGAGATTACTATAATAAAAAGATGCACAAGTGCAGAATGTACAACGGCATATGCCAACCCTTATATTTACAAGAAATTTTAAAAAATCAGAACATTTTCTATAAGCAAATGCTAGTTTTTATTCATATTTTCACACTTTTTTACTAGTGATGTCAGGTTGTACATATATACACTTAGATGTCAGAATTACAGTACATGTATTACATATATATAAAAGGAGATACATATATAGACATGCATATGGTATGTATGCATATAAAAAGATGTAACTGTTACAAACACATATGCTTTGAAATGAAATGCGTAGATGTAACAGTAATCTCAGGAGAAAAACCCAAATATGTGGAGTTAATGGTATGTGGAATGGAAAAATCACGGTGACTAAAATAATTCTTCTATTGACATACACTTAAATATTCTGCACATTATTAAGAGCAATGTATCTCTCTTTTTACAACTTTTTCTTCCCCCTTATCACTAACAGAGAAGGCTGTTTCAATATGAGGGGAGCACAGGATTCAGCACTTTTTTTTTTAGTATGGAATTCAGTCAGTTTCCAAACATAAATACTGAGCAGACCCTTAGACAGTTTGCCTTGTGTCACAGCCCTAGTTAATGGTGCATTGCCAGCTTCATCAGCTGAGAATATGCATTGAACACAAATGTGTGTTTTCTCTGAATAAAAACAAGGTTCAAAACTGTGCCATTTCCTTCTAAACTATCCTGAATGAATAGTGCCACCTGCTGAAGCTCCAACTCAACAAATACTTCACTGTAAACATAAGTTTTGAATGCGGTTACATTAAGTGCTTTCCTGATTTAAAGCCAGAACTGCGATTATCATTCCCAGAAGCACTTTCACGTTCAAAAGAAGCTTCCCTTCCAAGGGGCAGTTTTGCTATTCCCTCTTAGCTTCATAGCATGACAGCTGCCTCGCAGACTACTAGTGAAAAAAGAAAATCCATTCTATTTCCTGTTTTGTGATTGCTTCTTTGAGCGAAACCATTGTAGATATCTGCAATTCATATATGGTTATGTTGCTAATATACAACTTCAGCTGTCAGAAAACATTCAGATATCAGATATGTAAGAAGAAAAATTAATTGCTATTTCAGCCAGGTGATCTGAGTAACAATTAACAGATATTTGCATACAGTGTCAATCTCTAACATTTAAAATGCCTTCTGTGTCTATTAATCTCATTTTAAAATAAATCAGAAGGAAGCTGTTTTGGGCAAGAATAGATCTATTTCCCAGTTTAATCAAACTCTTTGGTCATTCACACACGCCTGTATTAGTTCACAATTAGTTTTGGTCATTTTGAACGAACAGACGGGCATTTATATGGATGAAGAAGCAACTCCCTTCACTTTCTTTGAGCATGCTGCCAAGTGAAGCCTATACTTGCTGAAAATGAGACTTCTGTCATCACTTCCCTGCTGACGCACATTGAATCTTAGCTATTTATAAAGCAAAAGTTGTTCTGTGGAAATTACTCAAGAGGAAAGTTTGAGTTTGATGGCCATATGACAGATAAATGTACAAAAGATTGCTTCTCTCATTTGTAGCCACAAACCTGAGTGAAAATTGAAATCTAACTATTTGTATCTCTAAACAGTCATTAAAAAAACATCCAATACTCAACATCTTCCTGCATATGTATTTCAATTCTTCACAGAAAACTCAGGACTATGTTTAAAAAAAACTCTACAAAGAGTGTTCAGGAAGAATAAATATAGATTAAACATTTGAAATGTCTTGCTAAATTGATTTCTCTCACTCAGTCTTTAGAACTTATAACAAATATGAAAAAGCATCATCAAGTCTATTCATGTTATTGAGGTTTGGGAAATTCATAGATAAACATGGGGTTCTGACAGGGCAAAATCATTGCTCTAGTGAAATTTCATGTAAGGAAATTAATTTAGCTTGTTTACTGTGCGAATATATATGGACCCACCAGGACAACATTGATGTTAAAGAGCAGAAAACTACAAGCGTCAATCAAAGAAATAAAGCAAAAAAGATTTCAGTAAGGCTTTGAAATGCAAAGGTCTTAACTGCGGGAATTATTGTGAAATTTCTCAGCACAAGTGAGACTAGATCCACAGAAAGACTCATGAATACAACTATTGCACTGAGCTTCTGAAGAATTGCTGAGTCAGGTATTGAATGTTCACTTGCAATTTATGCCCTGCAATTCTTTTGAAAAAAACATTTTGTGCATTGCAGAATAAAAAGTTGATTAACAAAAATGTGGTAGGTAAACTTCAGAAGGGCTGTATTTTTCAAGAATGCAATAACCATGAAGTAATTAGAAAAAAAAAAATTGTCTCCACATTGTTAGGAGAGAGTAAAGGTCTGGAATTTCATACATGAGTGTAAACCAAATTAGCTTAAATAGCAAGAAACCTCCTACTTCTGGCAGCAGTATTATGAACTCTATGAACAAAAGGCAACATTTTAATCAGTGTGTGGTTAACTTAGAAGAAGATACGTAGTTCTACTTGTAAGATACAGAATGGAAGGATAAAAATAAACAGTTCATGGATGACTGGGTGGAGATATCCATGTAAAAGATCATTTCAATTATAAACTTTCTTTAGAAAGTTTAGCTTTATATATTACTGACAGAAATTTTATAGTTTTTCTCTAAAAGTGTAAGGTGAAGATCATAAAAATAACTTACTTTTCCTTGAAACACTATGCCTGCCCTCCAACTTGTCAATCAGTAATAGATCTCAATCTCATGCTAGCAAAATCATGATTTAAAAACAGAAAATGTTTTTACTAAAAGTGCATGTCACGTACTCATATGCATTCTTTTCCATTTTTGTGATGTACTTGCACCAACGTTCAGTATTTACAGTATCATTTTTAAAAATCTGGTGAGAACTATTATGTTTAAGCAATGGACAATTTCCTCTCTACCCAAAACTCCCCTTGACAAACCCAAAACCTAAAAATGTCCCTAATCAACATGAAACATTTCAAATAAGAATGTATGAGTAAATCAAATTTCCAACAATGAAAAAGGACAAATAATTTTACAAATGTTTATTTGTTAAAACCATCTCACTGAGAACAAACACCCATGAAAACAAACAAAATGTTATTCACTGAGAAGTATTTGCCCAAAGCTAATGAGGCAAATTTTTTTTTTGCATTTTGACTTTGTACTTCCGTGACTTACTACTTACTATGTGTGAACTGACTGTAGAGAAAAACCAGCAGCCAGTTTATATTTCCAACTAACGCGTTTACTGTGATGTTCGTTCGTACATAGCATTCAGAAAAGCAGAATCCAATAGACCTATCTAGAAGAAGATGTCAGACTCCATGAGAATATCTGCTCTCATGCACCGTTTCTGACAGAGGATGTACCCTTCTTGAATGTAAGACCATTATTGAAAATCAAAGTATATTTTTTGTGGTCTTGACAATTGTCAACTGTATGTTGAGTCAATGGCCCAGAAATTATACTTGATTATTCTGCTCAGCAAGGATTTGCAAAAAAAAGGTTACATTTAGAATAGAATAGCATGTTAAACACTTGAGAGTTGGACATGATCCATTTTTGTTGTTCTCACAACTTGTAACATTAATTTTGTGCTTTATTAATTATTTACCACATAGCGAGGGATGAAATTACTGTAAAGAAAGTAGCACATTTAAGAAAATACAAGCCACAGAAGCAAACTGAAAAGACAAAGCCCTCAGTGTACATCAGTTATCTGAAATTCTATTAACTTAAAATACCTGTATCTCTATATTTCCTCACTCAATAAATAAATGCTATGTAAACTTGAAATATTCAGGTCCTTCTGAGAATGAGCTCTCTAGTATTTGCATCTAGTTTTACAGTGTGCATAGTGTCACAGACAAACCATATAGATTTTTAAGTATATTGCTACTGTACACAAACGATTTTGTAGGCAAAGACAAAAAATAATGAATTATACTTTTTCAAATAAGACATTAAGATATTTTATTGAACTACTCACACTAGAAAAAAAAACATTTAAGAGAGAAATGTAGGAATCTGAGTGATATCTTCATAAAAGAATTAATAGGTCACAGCAGATATTGGCAAGATATAATTATCAGTCTTGATAATAAAGTTTGACATACTGATAAAAACTGCTGATTCATATTTCAGTTCAAAACTAATGGATCTGATAAAGCATCTGATAATGTCTGTATAGAGCTTTTTTTCCTTTTTTTTAAGGAATAATTTTTTTTCAAGCTCCAAAACCCAACAGATTATTCCAGTGATGATTTGATATCTTTCTTGAACATTTTACTCGTTGTCTCTTAAGGTTTACATCATCCCTTTTCACTTTCATAAAATCTTCAGTTACTCATCACAGTATGAATATTGGTGCAGTTGCCATGGTTCCTGTGCAAAGTAGGGAGCCTGCCCCTCACTCCACTGTTTAGGGAAATGGCAGAGGTTTCTGCATCTCTCTCCTACACTCCAACAAAATTATACTAACATCCCACTATATTATATGCAAAAATACAAAAGTAAATACACTTTCACCGTTTGTTAGTGACTTCCAACAAACGCTGGATGTGGCTGTCTCAGCAACATATTTGAAGACAAAGAGTGCAAGACAAACAGCAACTGAAGGTATAAAACTAGAAGAGGTAATGGTATAGCAAAAGTTTGAAGAAACAGCTTGGCATGCATTTTGGAAAAAGCATTACAAACACAGGGAGAATCTGTGCTCTTCATGAACAGAGGAAATAACTTTTCTTCTTCAAAGACTTAAATACAATTTCAGAAAAAAAAATGTGAATTCAGATATCAGAAGTGAGTTTTATAGTTTCAAATGTTAAGAATAAGATCAGAAATAAAAGCAAAAAGTGAACTTACAGGCAGAATTTCAAACTAGAAAAAATATTTTCCAACTCAAATTTGCATTGCAGGTGACAGACTCAAAGTACAAATAGACTTTCAACCTATGAACAGCATCATTTTAGTTCCAGTAACATAAAGACATTTCAATGACTTTAAAAAAAAAACAACAGGTAGATTAAGAATCTTACTAGGAATTTCAGCAAAACAAAATATATTTCTTCAGCAAAACGTATACTTTTATTTCCTGCCTTAGTTTTCAGCCTAGCACTCATCATCCATACAAACAATATTACATAGACAATATAATTGCTTAGAGCAATTTGAGTTCTGTAATCACATCAGCTACATAGTATTTTTTTTTTGCTAAATCTGAAAGAAACACTGTATTCTATGTAAAAATGTAGTAGTTTGTAAAAAATCTGTTTTCCTGCATCATTTTTCAATTGCCAGTAGTACTATGACACCAGTTATGTATCACTTAGATCATTATTTTTAGAATAGTCTTTCATGTGATGTGTAGATTTACCTCTCAAGACATGATACACCTAAGAATATGCTGGTATGTACATTATTAACACAGAATTCTCATGACCTTTTGTGTTGATCCTCCATGGGTTACATTGCAACATGAATGTACTTATTCTGGAAACACATAATGTATTTCCATAAAATTGGTTTTAACATTTTCTTGGACTCTAGACAAGCAGGTTTTTTTCAGAACCTGATCGTATTTCTTAATGGGCAACAAAAATAGATTACTTTCAACAACTTTAAAATTTTCTCTAGCAAGTTGGGAAAACTATAATATTTAGTAGTACAAATACTCTCTTTACAAGCCTCCTCAATGAAAGAGAATTTGATAAGAACAGTTACAGTCCTGTATGTTAAAAATCTTGTACTTCTGTGTGTACTCTTTTAGAGATGACAGGAAGACTTTATTTATTTACCAAATACTTGTGCTAGAAGCCCTGTGGGAGTTACAAGTTCTTCATTTTATTATGCATAATTTCTTACAGTGTAACACCAAGGCTAAAATAAACTGTTGGGCCTAAACTGGAATCAAATTAATTTTCTTAAAATCATGAATATGGTATCTGAGTTTTAAACAGTCTTCCTTCTTTCCTTCATTTTGAATTTGTAGCTGCTCCAAGGGTAGGCACTGGCACACCTGGGTCTGAAAGGCTGATCAGGAGGTTGTTCCAGCCAAGAAAATTTATTTGTTGTTGCCTGAGGTTAATTTTCAGCCTAATCAGACAATTAACCATATGACCCCATGGATACAAGCTGCCATTTTAAGAGAAACAATAAAACAACAGCATGGAAGTATGAACCTGGGAGGTCACAAGGGAAAATTAGATCAGTGCCTTAAGAAGCTTTCTTGTTTTGAGACTGCACTTAGAAGACAGCCAGATGCAGAAATGCATCAAAGTTGATCTCTGTGGTCGTGGCCCTTGCAGTCAAAAATCGATACATAAGGATAAGCAAGGATATCTAATAGGAATAAATCAAGGAGGAGAAAGACAGTTGAAAGGAGTGGTGCATAAAGATCTTGAGAAACCTGGGTTGACAGTAGCCTCAAAAGGGACACTGAGGACCTGGGAACAAATGAAGTGATTAAGAGATGAAGAAAGGGAACAGGGGAAATGGCAAGAGGACTCCAGGAAAAAACAGAGCTTAAGGGAGATCAAACTGATTACACTGGGAACCGTAATTGTGATGGGAGGTGTGGGAAGTTTGGGGGGGACTCCTCTTTTCCCATTCAGCACCTACTTTTGTCCCTCATACCTGGTCTACTTGCTCCCAGTACTCACAAACCTACACTGCTTGACCTTCCCACTCCCGTTCCACGCTCAGTAAGCCCCTACTGTCAGACTTCTGCTTCAGGCACATCTGCAAACTGGAAAGGGGCAGAGCCTCACTAGAAAATTGGACCTGGTGAAAAGGACAATACAATTCTACCATTGCAGGTGGACTTGGGAGGCAGGAAACAGTGACCGCCTTTCTCAAAGAAAGCAGAGATCTGTGCAAGTAGAAGACCAGTCCCTCAACTAGCCAGTTCTTTCTCCTCTCCCTAGGCAGTTGCATACCTTTTCTGTAAATAAAAATGGCTTATTGAGTTTTCTATCTGCCCCTCTCTATGGTAAAAATAAAACTCCATCAATATACCTGTTCCCACCAAATTCAAAGTGCTTGCAATATTTTAACTAACTAGTATTTGGACTCAGCAATACAGCAGAAGCTTCATTTTCATTTTTCTTCTTAAAGGCTCATAACCTACCATTGCAAATAGTAGGTCTCATTCTCACTCATTAATTCTTCGCCAAAGATCCTAATAAAATATACACCGGATCTGTACTTAGAACCACAGGAAAGACCTACAAGCCAAATGGATTTGTAATAACATCAGTAGGTTACTGTGAGGTATGTATATGATTTGCAATGATTTTAATGCTATCTAATGATAAAAATAGTATTTATTTGTTATAAATACTAATAAAACTTCTTATTACTACTGGGTTGTTTAAATAAAGCTCAGTTGTGATTTTGTTTATCAGAGCAATGAGCTGCCTGGAGTTTTAAAGGATATATTCAACTAGTAACTGGGATTACACTTTGTTCATAAAACTGTAAAAGGATTAATATGCTGTTAACTATACAATAATAATGGTCAGCTGATAGATTCCTTTTAAAATGACCTTTTGATCATCTCCATGAGTCTTTCCCTTTATTACATCTGCACACTCCTAACATTTTTCACAACTCTTAAAAAGAGGTATTCATTTCACTTCTGTTAGAAGGGCCATATAGTAACTATATAGTAACTTGGGTTCAGGGACACAAGCTTTTGAATACCAAACCTTGGAGGACAAACAGAGTAGACAATTGCAAAAGATAAATCTGAAACCACTCTAGTAAAACACTCTTAAAGCATGTTAAATATGAGTATAAATATGCATGTCTGAGTTCCTGCTTTATCTTCTTTTTTCTCTTCCCATTCCATAACTGCTGTCACAGAGGGTGGGTACTAATACTTTTTTTATCTACCAAAGCTGTAAAAATGTGCACCAGGACTGCATGGCAGGTTGATCCATATTTGAAATAGTCTCTTGTTAATTGTTTCTGTTGCTACTAGTAGTGGAGGAATTTGTACTGTCAGTAATAACAGCTGGAATCTTATGTTAGATCTACTCTTAGCAATTTCCACCATTAAAATTGAGTTTTAGAGAATATCACTTATGTTCCATATGTTATTAAAGGCCTACGATCATAAGATTATTTCTGTCTATCTACAAGCGGTAGGAACAAGAAGCATCTTTGGACAGAGTGACTTGAATGAAAAAAAAGGAAGCTTATGCTTTACCTGTGCTTGTAAAACAAAATATTGAAGTTTTCTGTGATTATTTCATTTATTGATACAAAACTGAGAAGAAAAGACATTCTAGTACATCACTTAACTGAGTGTTTTATTACTGTTTACATAGAAAACAACTGTGCAACTATATACCTAAAAGAATGATGCATTTCCGTAGAATTTTGATCATGAAAATTTGTGTAGATGAAATAAATTCTCAGCTTTGTTCAGATAAAACTCAGAGATATTTCTCTAGCATCCATCAAAGCACTATGTGATTGAAACTCCAAAGTATGCAATACGACACTTATTTTCTTACATCCTCTTTGCCAGCTATGTTATCTGAGCCAGAGATATATCTCTCTTCAAAAACAGGTGCTTTCAAATGGTTGTTGCTTTTTAAGTACGAAAAACTTTGCTGTTGTAGGCTGTATGCATGTTCAACTCAGCTTGGTCCTGATGAGGCATTTGTACCACCTTCAGTCTTTTCCCACAGTAATAAGACTCTCTGAGAAAGTAGATGGTGCTCAAGAAAATACTGTTCTATTAAAATAAAAAGGGAAAATCCTAACTTTGAGCTACACAAGTTGCTTACTTGGTTGAGAGCTGAGTTTTATCTCGAGAGTATGTAGGCAAATATATTAACAGAAATATAAGCTCAAAGAGAGAACCAGAAACTTCTCTGCATGTCCTCATCTACAGAAAAGAATTCTTAAGTGACTAAGTTTGATCTTTCCTTAAGGTTATCTGAACATCTGCTCTTGCTGTAACAAAATAGCAACCTGAGTATCGTGCCTTTGTTCTGCAGGTTTCTATTTCCATTTATTCTACGGTGAGGGGTGGGGGGTGGGAAGGAGAGTTCCGCTGGAAAACAAGCAAAATTCTTATTATTTTGCAATTATAGGGGAAAATCTGAAGTTCTGGAGTGAATGGCTATAATTTGAAAAAAACTAGATTTTCTAGGACAAGACAGAAGAATTGTGATAAAAATGTTTGTACCTTTTCAATCCTGGCAGCAGTTCTGCAACCTTGATACAACAATAGCAACATTTAAAGACCGAATATGGCCTCTATTTCTTTCAATAAGAACTTTACTATTTTAATTTTAGTAAAAATTTATTTCTGCAATTATAGCCATTTCCAAATTAATCCGCAGTATTTTTTTTTTTTACTATCCTTAAATATATAAATATTTTGTTTTCAATTTACATTGTTATGCCTAGACAGTGAAGTTTATCTCTGTGATCACTGCTGGTTTTAACTCTTTCCCATATTCTAGTATAAGAAAGAGAATAATTACATCTGTTGTTGTGAATTTCTTATAAAAAACTCCTCTATGAATATTTATTCAGTCTAATTCTCTAATATACATAAAATATAGAATGTAAAAATATGTATTCATTGCAACAGATATTTAAATTTACTGGTTCCATGCTGAAACAGGTATTTATTAAAATCCTTTCCTACTTCCAACTAGTTACAATCCATGCCATAAAAAAATGTGATGTACAATTTAAGGTTCAATTTGTGTTCTATATGATGTTCTGTATTAGAATTCTGTTAAGCCTCATTTTCTATTTATGATCAGTGAATTTTTTTTCTATGCAACCAGTGTTTTAATGCAAATATTACTACTACAAAGTATACATTTAGATGGCTAATTTTAAAGAAAAACTTTAAGCAGAACTTTAAGCATGTTTGTTACAGTAAAGATACAATTTTAGCTGCACCAATAGCATTAATGTAATTTATAAGAAAGTCCTATTGCATATGTTTTGACATATTTCAGTTATATGAAGAAATCAATAATTCTCATTTTCCACATTCTTTCTTATTTAATGTCCAGCTAATACAATAAGTATTCTAATCTATAATAATTCCACTTTTTTCACTGGATTCACTCCACATTTGTCATTATTCATTGTGAAAGCAAAATCTGAACAATTATCACTGTAGCTCTATTAATACACTCAGAAAGAATGGCTAAGCCCAGGCTGATGTTCACACTAATGTTACTCTTTTAATATCTGTTCTCACAAACAATACAATCTCAAACCCTCCTCTAACTAAACAAGCAGTCCTAATGCAGGACTTGCTGAGCTCCCATGAACGGAGGCTTCTGCTCCTTTAAAGTATTCCCCACTTATTCTAACATCCAACAAAAATATGGATGTTGGAAGAAGTCCAGAGAGGAACAAGAACACAAGCAGGAAACACTGAAATATGATGTAGCATTAATTTCAGCAACAAGAAGAAAAGGAGTGTATTTCACTGACAGAAACAGGGTGTAGGCAGGAAAAAAAAAATAATCAAACTGAGCTCTGAGTAATTTCACGAGTCTGAATTCTGAGTCTCCTCAGTATTGTGGATATGCATACTCCAGTAGTCTCCCAGAGTCTACTTCTCTCAAACAAACTTAAACCAAAATGAAGTATAACAAGTAAGTAACAACAATATCAACAATAGTTGATAGTACTAGATGATTAAAAACACTATCATAAAGACTTTGACATTTACTTGTTTTAGATCAGGGACCATTACTGATGTATGAGTACCTCCACAGAAATGCACTAACAGAAACCTAAGCTGACAATAAATCTGTTTAGCTGAGCACAACTTCATATAAAATGTTACGGCTGGATGCAAACTGGCTGCATTAATCTATTGTTAGATTATATGAGAAGTACATCCTTAGCCTCAAGGTTTTACTATCGTGGTTGTATCCAGACCGGAGTTACTAACATTGGTGATACTACAGCAACACATGTAGACAAGATAATTTATGTTTCTACTAGCTCTGAGTAATTTTCCTATTCTTCATTTTCAAAGTTTAACCAAGAAATAAGAGCAGTTATAGTTTAGACTCAGAACTTCTACTGGGGCACTAGGTTTCATAACTGTACATGGAAATAAGCAAGTCCAGTTCTGATGTGGCAGTTCAGTTTTTCTTAATATGCGCATAGTAATTAGCTTAAAATAAATAGCCACAAGACTAATATAAACTTGGATTTCATATATGATTATTATTTCCAAGACATCTACCAAATAAATCAACAAATTTGTTGTTATTTTATTATTTTGATAGTGTTAAAATATTTTTCCTTGTACAGATGAAATATAAGAGCCCATTTGATTCTGTGAAAAACCTTCTGACTTGAATAAAAAGTATGTGATACTTGTTTACCGTTCCTAACACTGAAGATAATGGCAACGTTTTCCATCAAACACATACTAACTTCACACAAAAGAATTGTGTATGCTGTAGTTTCCCTTTGACAGGTACTCATAAATCCCATTATTATAAACACAAAATACAGAATAAATTGTATGTCACTAATGTGTAGATGAAGTTTAAAAAGCACTGTTTTAAGTCCATTTAGACATTCATACATAAATGTTTTAGCAAGGATTACATACTTTAATTTTCCACATTGGAAAACTGAGGCAGAGAGTGATTAAGATTAGTGTTTGCTGAAACTGATGGATTGCCCTTGATATTCATATAAAATTGCTTCCCATCTTCACGTGACTGAGCCAAAACCCCAATTCAGCTGTTTATTCTCAGTCTGAGCTGTCTTCATTCCATAGGTTTGTGCTTCCTAGTGACAGTGTCGGTCTTTTCTTCCTTTTCAGTAAGAAAATATTGTCACCTTCCCATGTCATAATCCAAGAATCCAGAAGCATTTTTGTAAATACTGGCTGCTACTCAATTGATAAAATCCAGTTGAAATTTCAGACAGACTACTAAATCAGACTGACACTACAGAACAAACTGCCCAGCTCACTTTTCCTGAGGATCCTCGACCGGTAGGAGACTGAACTCTCTAAGGAATCCACTACTATATTTCCATATCTCTTCCATTTACATTCACTGGAGCTTTTCAGACCCAAACTGTAGTAATTGCAGACGCATACAGAACATGGATAGTGGACAAATTACTATCTGTTCTTACTCCTGACTGTGTCGAGATTACATTCTCACTCTCAATATTTACAATAAAGTACATCAGAGGACTTATTTCTGCTCTGACAGAAGCTTATGGTAATAGTTAACATTGTAAAGAATCTTAGTATTGGCACTGACACAAGGTTAACACACAGGATGAAACTCTATAACCATCACCTGCTGTTTATTTAAATCTGATCTGACAATCTAGACTCATACAGTTCACAAAACACTTCACCTTAGCAAGTCTCTAATGCCTCCACAATAAAAATACGGCAGCATTACACACTTTTAACACCTTACAAATATATTACATTGTCAGATGAAGTCCTTAAAGTGTACTGAGATTTAATCTTGAGGTTCATAGTTCTCAAACTATTTCCTGTGAGATTCCAGGTGCTCAGTGAAGATTCTGTGTTTTGGTAATCAACAGCGCAGGGTTTTGTTTAGTATGTGCTATCACATACTGAACAAAAATAGTCCCTAATTTGTTTTTTTTTTACTTAGAATGGTTGTTAAAGATGACTGTATAGTGCCATGTGTCTCTGTGCAAATACAAAATTTCCATTAAGTACTGTACTGTGTAGGACAAGTAGTTAATTGTTGTTCACTATATGTGTTTCTGTGGTCTTTATGTACTTATATTATGTTTCCAACCTTTTTTTTTTTTCTGAATGTCTGACTGTAATAGAGAGAAAGCAATTTGTGATGGAATTATGAAACATCCTTTCATCAATGAAATATAAAGTATGTCAGTTCTCAGAATAAATTACCACAAAAATGAAGTTGGACTCTTGCATATATCTGTTTCTGTGTATATGCCCACATACCTATTACCTATAGTTAAAAGTTACTACACACTTTGGTACAGGAGTTTTGTCTTCTGGAAATGAATGATATAATGTAAATATTACCACTAATCTCTAGTGACATATACATAATCTCTTGTGTGTTACATAACTAACTTGGTTTGTACTGTTAATATATAACATTCAAGAGTGCTAAAAAATTAAGCTACGAACTTTTTTTCCTTCTGATTTATTTATTAATCAAACAAGTCTACTGAATCCATATGTGCACAAAATAGGTACTAGAAGACTCCTCTATTCAAAAGTTTCCTTATAGAGCTCAACAAAATTAAATAAAGATTTGAACTGATTTTAGCTTATTTCTAAATGCATTTAAGAGAATAAGGTATTCTGGATGCATCTGGAAAGGTGCTCAATTTCTGTGGAAAAAACCCCAACTGTTCTAAAAACCTCAAACTTTCTTACCTTTCAAAAATAAAAGTTAACATTTTAAATAAAAACTCAAACTGTTCTGAGAAAAGTAGATAGCATTATTTCATGGTCTTATTCAATAAATTAAAAATTCACCTCAATGGCTTAAAACTAAAAAAATTAAACAGTGATTAGCATAGAAATTATGAAAACTGATAACAGATAATAAAAGTCTTTGACATTGTTCGAATACACACATACAGTTACATTATATCTCTGAGTCATACAGTGTCTGGTGATGGCTGTAATGTACAGGAACAGAAATGGTATCCTGTGAGTACCCCCATATACAGATTATGCATATGATAATCTAAAATTCAATAATAGCCTGCGAGGCAGAAAATTATGACAACATGAACTTTCTCAGTCCATAACGTTTGCAGGATAATTCAATGTACAAGAAGGTACAGGTGTGAATGATTCCCTATTCCTGTTATTCAGTCCAGATATAACTTGCCTAACACCAGCTATAACGCCACACAAATTGTGTTGGGTTTGAGTAGCAGAAGAGGGCTATGGTGGCAGCTTCTGCAAGAAGCTGCTAGAAGTTTCCTCTTTGTTCGGTGGAGCCAGCCTGCTCCAGGGTGGACCAGCCGCTGGCTGTCCCCCTGCAGCCCATGGAGGCCCACGGAGGAGCAGAGACCCACCTGCAGCCTGCGGAGAACCCCACGCCGGGGCAGGTGGATGACTGAAGGAGGCTGTGGCCCATGGAGGGCCCGCACTGGGGCAGCCAGTTCCTGAGGGTCTGCACCCCGTGGAAAAGGACCAATGCTGGACCATTTTCTGAAAGACTAGCCCATGGCAGGGACCCCACACTGGAGCAGGGGAGGGATGTAAGGAGTTCTTTCCCCGAGGAGCAAGGAGCAGTGCAAAACAAGGAGTGATGAACTGACTGTAACCCCCATTTCCTATTCCTCCCCTGTGCCACTCAGGGGAAGGAGATGGAGATAGTTGGGAATGAAATTAAGCCTGGGGAGAGGTGGGGGGGAGGTGTTCTTAAGATTTAGTTTTGTTTTTCATTATCCTACCTATTAACAATCAAACCTTGGTGATTGTTAGTAAATTGAATTTGTTTTCCCCAAGTCACATCTGTTTTGCGCAGGAAGGTAACCGTTGAATGATCTCCCCCGTCCTCATTTTGACCTTGGAGCCTTTTGTTCTATTATCTGTCCCCTATTCGCTTGAGGGGGTGAGGAGGGTAAGCAAGCTGCATAATGCTTAGTCCCAAGTGGGGCTAAACCATAACACAAATATGAAGTATGGGCCCAATTAAATTATTTTCTTATTTTAAATAGAATGCCATTCATAATAGTAACACATTGTAAAACTTCGTATGAGTTCCTTTGTAAAGATATTATTTTGGTTACACCAGGCTTTAAAGAGGAATATAAGGAAGAGATCAACTGGTTCCAAAACCACTGTAATGAGAAATTAAATTTGTATCAAGAGTAGAGGATAAAGAACAGACTATAAAGTTTTGAAAATGAGTCAATGAGTAAGGCCCAGCAAAAAAACACATATTGTCTAGAAGCTGAATCTTATTAAAAACATGATGAAAAAAAGGGCCTCCAATGGCTCAATTAACAGATTTTTCCAGTCAGTATTTTGTTTGTCTGAACAGTTCTTTGTTGGAGCTAAGAAGGTGCTTCTGAAATGCGTACATCATGATGAAGAGTGACTGAAACTGCTTAGGAAAAAGTAATTATAATAATATTTTAATAAACAATGTTAAAATATTTGTGAAATACACAATTCACTTCTGGTTTCTGACTTATACATAGTATTATTCTGAGTCCCTTAAGACCATAAATCTCCCTGCAAAGTTTTGAAAATACTATAAAAATAAAGGATATTACTTTTGCAAGGGATTAAGTGAGGTTTGCAAGCAGGGACAGATAATTAACATATCTTGAACGGGAAACAGAAGTGATACAGTGCTATTTACTAATTTAGTTCATATAATTTACAAGTAACTGGCAATAAAATACAAAAATAGAGTCATAGATTAAAAAATCGTCAGTCTTATTTATTTTAATTGGATTTTTTTTTTTTTTTATCTCGCATAACCACTTTTACTGTTTGAAATTCAAAGAACAGTAAGTACCTTCTAAATAGACTGAACGTTTCTGGGAAAGGTATCTTGAATTTGGTTTACAGAGCCTCACAGCTAGAAATCTAGTATCAAAATTGGATAGAGAACAAAATACAAGTTGAAAAAAAGATCTGTAGGGAATAAGTGATAAACTCAGCAGGGAATCACTAGCGCTCCAAACAATAGCCTAAGCAGCCGGTTAGTGATCACCAAAATACAAGCAAAGTGATAAAAAACAGCAGGGAGATAGGAAGCAGCAGTGGGAGACAATGCAAGTTGCCAGGGGGTCCATTGAGAAGTTAATTGAAGCAACAAGCTGAGAGACATGTAAGGCTGATTGCATCAACATGGAAGAGAAAACAAGCAGTCACTGAAGCAACCAAGGAAAAATGTGATGTCACTGCGGAAAACCAAAACCAAAACCCACCAAGTAATAGGAGGGTGCCAGACATAAAAGTCTATTGCAAAATGACAAAAGGTCAGTACCCTGAAACTAGGTGAAACAATAGTTTAAGACCAGACTTCATTTGAGACTTGCAATCGTTTCTCCTGTGTAGGGTTAATATGGTTAATATGCTGTATCCAAGCACTATGGAAATATATATTTTTTAGCATATACTGCTTCAGTTCTTACTTTCTACTGTGGTACCTCAGTTTGTTTTAAGACATTTTCAGAAGTCTTTTAAATAAGGATTAAGTAATTCCCATATTTGCCAGCATAAGCAATAACAGCATGGCTTGAAGAGACCTTTACTCTTCCGGAAACAGGAAGAAACAAGGGACATGCCTCTGTTTTGTCTGAAGAACAGGCAGGCTAAAGCACAAACAACCAAGAACCATAAAGATGTACTAATGATAGTGTAGTACTCTGCTTGCTTTCTCGTATTTTTTTCTGGCATGAAATTTGAGCTAATTGAAATAATCATTTTACTGTTGTTTTACCATTGTACTTCAAGGGAAGGCAAGTGTCTCAAAGTTCTTTACATAAAAGCTGAACATGAAAACATAAATAAGCCTTCTTTTAAGGTAAATGAGATTTTTAAATTATGTATAAAATGTAGGAATTTGTCTACATTTTTAGTGAAACTTTTGTAGGATATCAGACACTTGTTGGGTCCTGGAGAAGTCCATATAGATAGTGCATTTTTTTTTAAACTTATATGTTCGTGCATCTCATATACAGAAATAATTTGCATCACTTATTTAATATATTTTTTATCAATTTTGCATCAAGTTTCAGTTATGTTCTAGCTCTGCTTTTTACTAGAATTTGATCATTTTAGAAGCTCATAGTAAAGCAGATCTAAGCTTTCAGTAAGTGTGCATATCTGTAGGCAGAATCCTATTTGATTTCAACAAAATACCAACAAAGCAAATCACAAGAGCAGCAACAAGTCATATAGTGCTTCTTCCACCAGAACCACTGAAATACTCATCTGAAAATGTTCATTAAATGAAGTCATTCCAAGCATCAGCAGTTCTCTGATGGCAGCAATTTTTTATCTGTTAGCAAAACAACACTGCTATATCCTTTCCAGCTCATGTTTCAGTATGTTCCCAATAGAGTTCTGTTTGAACACAGATAACGCATGCTGTAAGTACCAGAGGAAAAAGAGAAAATACAGACTTTTTGGTGTAAAGGGAGTGAGAATTCTCAGGAATGCCTACAACTGAAAATGGGAACATCATAGGTCTGAAATCTCTAAAGGAGGAAGAATGTACTATGGCAAGGACCCTCAGGTATCTCAGTCTAGAAAAGCTTGTAATATGTGCTTTTCTGCAGAAGATCCTGTATTACCACTCACATTATTTTGGTTTGTATTAAAAAGCTGTATCATGTAAGCTAACATTTTTTTCAGCCATGAAATTCATACACTAACAGGATTTTAGCAGGATCCTAAAAAAAAATTTCTAGAAGAGGTTTCTATTTGTTTTCAAAGTCAATTTTTTTAAACCTGAATTCTACATTATGTGTTATCCATAACTATACAATTATGCTTTGTCAGCATAAGTACAACTCAAATTGAGCAGGAGAGATATTTTGAAATATGCACTAGAAGCGAAACTACCAGAACGTGTTGTAGGAAAGGAAAGAAAAAAGAAAGGATAAGGAAAGGAAAGCTTTTTAAAGTTCAGATGGAATTTGTAGTCTTAGTTTGACAGAGAGAATTAATGTTTGTGTATGTGCATCTGTGTGCTTGCAATAATGATTTTTTTTTTTTCCCTCTGGTCCTAATAACAAACCAGAGTTCTTATTACAGAGAAGCCAATAGGGTATATAGTTTAGATGCAGGGCTTTCAGACTCTAACCAAATCCCCATTGTGAATCTGGCACTGGCAGAAATGTGACATGAGATTTTTTTTAGCCTACTGTAGAGCTCTGGGTTCAGAAAGTCATCTTCTACTTCCAGTAGAAAAGTTCACAGCATGCAACAGTTTATATCTTGAATCTAGTAAAGCCATCAGCCATTGATATGATAAAAAAAAAGTGAACTGACAAATGAGATCACATGTTTAAGTCAAATTATTTTGTCATATATCACATTCATGAAAAGCTCATATTAATTTGTGTGTCTCTTCAACCTATTACATACTGCACATATTTCTCCATAGCAATTTACACGAAAGAAGCTATGTACTGTTCAAGAATATAATTAAGTTATGTGGTAAAAGCTCATCTGCATACACACAAAGGAGCCCAGGGAGATAACAGCAAGTGAGGAGAGCCCAAATAATGCCCTGCCAGCTCCTCCAAGGCCCATCACAGGAGGCATCCGTCCATCAAAGGCCCACCTCCATGTCCAGAGGCGAACAGGAACGCAGGGGTCTGGGTGCCAGCGAGCAGGCAGACCCAAGTGAGTGACAAGTACCAGCCCTTGGAGAAGCACCAGGGGTGAGAGCCTTATGTCTGACAGCACCTGGAGCAAGTGAGAGGGTGCAAGCCAAAGGCCACAATCCAAACATACTCCAGAGGCTAGAACAACAATTTGGCCATGTATGTGATAAAGTTCCACTGCCCAGGAATGTTCCTTGGAATTGTTTAGTTTACTAACAAAAATGTAACCACACATAGGAAGTGTCAAAGATGAAGCGGTTGTCACCATGAGGAGCCCTGGTATCGGCTCAGCAAGAGCCTCTCTGCTGTCAGAAGCTACCAAGTATACACAGGCACGTTTTCGCTGCCCATACCTTATGGTCGTATTGATGCGGCAACACTGCATAACCAGTCCATCTTCACAAAATTACACAGGATATGCAATATTACTACAGAGCCTGTAAGAAAATGAAGAATCAGACTCTAAATTCCTAATCAGGAAGTATTTTAAAAGCACCTTATTTAGGGAAGGTAGTAAATCCTTTAGGCAATTTGAGAGTTTTGTAGAATATAAAATACAAGGAATGGGTTTCAAGGTAATGAATCCAGCAAAAGGACAAAATGTGTTATTTTGAATGACTGCTACTTGATGAGAGTATAATAAAATCTCTAGCTCCATCCTATTAGACTAAGCAGGAAGGTCAAATATGTGACAGAAATTGGATTGACATGATGCAGTTAGCAAAAGGATCAGTAATACCAATTCTGCCTTTAATTTTGTGAAGTTTGGATTATATTTAAGCTGTGCAAAAAGCAGAAGCTGTTACAACAGATAAAAATGAGAAAAAAAAAAAAATCTTCAGACCTGTATACAACAGGTTGGAATAAACATATAATATGCTCTTTCGAAGAGGCACTGCAATAAATGAATATGGAGCAATTTTATTTAAAACATCTCAAGGGAAAGGCCTATGGTTGCATATTTAAATGTCTGGTTTTATTTAAAGGCCATATTCTGAAAGAATATAAAACAGGGCAGATCTACATTATACGAGGAAACAGAAGGGCTTAACTTAACAATCATACTTGTCCCTATACTGTGGGTTTGAATAGCTGTGAAATGAGAGACACTGTAGTTTGAAGGGATTTTTGTATTCCAAATATTCTGGCAAGCACCCTGAGGGTTTTCTAACTTTGGCTCCGCTTTCCAGGCCCCTCGAGGAGAAGAAACCACACTACACTGAAGTGCACACCCATTATGCCCTGAGGGGCCTTCTCTATCCTCCTTCATGCCCTAAGTCTGCTAAAACAGTTAAAAGAGCTAAAAGAGTGATTTAGTGTAATTGAGAAACAAGTCTAAGATTGGTGTGTACTCTGAGATAAGCAAAAGAGCTTAGTTTGGTTATTGATAATTACATGGAAAAAATCAGATTTGTCTAGATTTGGGTTCATGTTTTAAGCTTCTGAGGGAAACTGAATACATGAATCCAGATTTGATTGCAAGGATAATTTTACATACCTCAGAATAAATGTTAGTATTGAAGTAACATGAATGAGCATAGAGATGGTGATATTTTTTTTTCAGTAGCATTTTTTCAGGTTTTTTTTTTTTTTGTAAATTGCACTGAAACGTTATTTTCTCAAAATTGTAAAAAAAATGGGAAAATAGATTTTAAAAAAAAAAGTAACAACATGAGAAATTAACCCAAAAATGGAAATTCCGAAATGGTGGAAAGCAAATAAAAGCCCTAAAATTAATTCTTCCAATACATGCAAAAACATATGCACAAGTAGCCATACATACACACATATACAGTGACGTTGGAAATAGGAAACAGTCGTTGTAGCAGAGTTAGACATTAGCTTATGACCTTTTCAATCAACATTTCAAATCTGTATTTTAGTTCTGATACAGTTCTCCTGTTTAGGGAATTCATAAACAAAATCTTCAATCTTCATCAAAACCTCTATAGATCACACTGAAGATTTTTTAAATTTGTATCCATCTGGACACTTACTTTCCAATTTTACTGAAAATGCCATAGTCACTATTGTGACAAGATAAAGAAATAGGTTTCATCTCTCTCTGAAAATAGGCAACAAAATCAGCACTTTTCTAACAAGCAAAATTGTCTCAAATGCTAAGGGAAAGAAGTGTGATGCTAGTCTGAGTCATTTAACTCAATATACATAAACAACACTAAATCATATTTTCTTTAATTTATAAAGCAGAAACAAAGTCAGCTACATATCTTTCACATTAAGAGGATGGTATTTGATGTATGACCTAATTCTGATTTGTTGATAAATTACCACTCACCCTATTCTTTATGGGATTTCTGGTGTTCAACAGATTTTTACATGAGAGTGCTGGAAAAAAAAAAAAAATCTAAATGTTGTAATAAATGTAATTAGATGGTCCACCTCTGAAAATCGTATATTTCTTATACATTTTTTGTATTCTGGAATTATTACAATATCCCAATATAAAGGGAAATAAAAATACAAAAATAGAGGGAAGAAGTGAAACACAAATAAAGGAAAAAGTCAGTAGCAGGAATAGTTAAAAAAAAAGGAACCCAAATGAGACTTCTTTTTTTAAGACTAAAGTAATTTTGTTCACTTGTTTTATTAATGTGTGTTTTATGGAGACTCTACGTATCTATGCAAGACCTACCTGCCAGAAACGATTTAATGATATATATATATATTGTTTTAAATTATTGAAGGTTGATTCTTTTGGACAGCAAGTGGGCAGAATGAGATAAAGACTTCAGGGAAATTGAGAAGAAGAGGTTTCACTTCAAAAACACATTAATTTTCCATATATGGAAGCAAATTGGAGAGGTTTGAATTAAACAGAATAACATCAGGTGATGATGAAGTTAAAGGCTGTAAAGTCATACACAGAAAAGGCAAATCAAAGCAATCAGTTCCAATAGATCACAAGGACAGACATGATAAGGCAGGATAGCAAGGCCAGAGATAGTTCTTCCCAAGCTAACTCTATTCAAAGACAGGATTGGTGCCTTGTGTACCTGTACTCTGGGCTGAAGTAAATGAGGGCCCAGATTCCTGGACTGGCGTGCAAATTTTTTGCACCAACAACCACAACTATGCCCCACAACCTTCAGCTTGCCTTTATAATGATGAGGAGCTAAGCCAACTGCTTGGAATGTCATTGTTATCTCTCAGAGCTGATGCTTCTTCCAAAATACAGCCTATGAGATTGCTCGAGAAAACTGACAGCCACGATGTCAAAACAAAGGAAAATCAAACAAATGGGAAAATTTACCCTAAACAAAAAAGTAACAGTGGTGAATGGGAGATGGGGAAAAAATACAGAATAATAAAAGAGCAAGAAAGTCGTCGTACTTTATCTAAAAACTGCCTTAACCTCCTCATGGACTTCCTGAAACAGAGGTGCTATCTTTGTACTTTGAGTATGCATTAGTTGGGTGACAACTGCATAGGGGTATTGTCTTTATGGAAAACGAAAGCCTAAGAGAAAGTGTCCTATGAGAACTTGCATTGCAGTATATTTTCAAAGGCTAAAACGATTCACCTTCAAAAATCTGAGATTTCCTTGTGCTTTTATCTATTTTTTAAAATGTAAATATATTCACCACTCATATTTTTATGTTGAAGTTTTAGTAGATGTTTGCACAAAACAGAATGGGGCTACAGAAGTTTGTTTTCAAAGGCAGACTGGCAGAAATTAGAAGTAGATGAAATAGCATGGAAACATCTGTTTCAGAAAGTCCATGAGGCGGTTAAGGCAGTTTTCAGATCAAGTACAATGACATTCTTGCTCTTTTATTATTTGATTTGGTTTTTTCCCATCTCCCATTCACCACTGTTGCTTTTTGGTTTAGGGTAAATTTAAATGGCATATATGTATCACCAGATTTTACAAGGTATGAATGCTTTAAAAGTCTTGAGACAATTATTGGAACAAAGCTTTTTTTAAAATGATGATCATTCTAAAATGAGCCTTCTCTGTCTTTTAAACAGCAGGATTTCTCTAATACTGTACATGCCTTTATAATTACTTTACTTCAATGTAATACTTTAATGAAGACCAGTTTAATTAAATTAAATTTCTCCCGAGTGGTAACTCAATCAAAATGCATTCTTCCCTCATTATGTTATCCGAGGGAGTCCAACATTGTAAGTGCTATAAGAAAAGCTGGTTTTAATGAGAATGGTCATAATCTATTATACTTGAGAGTCAAGTTACAGAAACTTTACATTTAATATAACAAAGAACTATATATTAAGATGATAGGGTAGACATTTCAGTACTAATTGGTTCTGTTTAATATTGTCCTTTAAATTATGATGTTATTTATTACTTATTTATGACAGGCATCTACTTAGAGTGTTATACTGCATGGAAGTCTCAGTAACTAAACTTTCATAGATAAATATTTTTCTCTGTCTTAATGATTAGGACAGCAATCACTGAAATTTATTCTGAAATGGCGTTCACTGGCACTTTCTAATGAGCTGTGTAACAATGATACATGAGTAACATATTTACAAGGACTCTAATTTTAAAAAGACTTTCTTAGAAGTGTGTATAGTATATATTCAGGTAAAACTAAAGTGGTTTTTCTGTAAACAGGAAATCCATAGTGGACTTTATAAACTATTCCTTTTCCAGCTGCTAAACTCTACTTTTAGATAATGAACGTATTCAGTAACGATACAGGTGGGCCGAGGTTAAATTAGGAGGCATTATTACAAAAGTACTAGATTAGGGCCTCATGCTCCTTGTTTCTCTCTCCTGGTTGACACTAGAATCCTAATGCCACAACTGAAAACGTATTATTATGATGAGGAATTTTCTCTGGAGTGAACTTGTGCATAAAACCTAGGAATGGACTAGAACATAGCGCACAGTAGGGACACAGCCTATCTCACATCTGGCTTTACTGACCTCCTCCAGTCAGCCACATGTTTCCCTCAACCCAAACCTCACGCTGTCACCCTTGTACATCCTGTAAGGTCCATGTTCATAAAACAAAGATGGCTGCCAAGCTGCTTCCTTACTCAGATGCACCTTTGAAGGTCTTAGACATTTTCAGAGAAGAGGTGATTAACACCATGGTTGGATTTCTATGATGCTTACAACCAGACAAAAAAAAACAATATTGAAAGATAACAAATAAGGTATACACTTCGGTATAACAATAAACTCTGTCACAATCTGTATTGTTAATGGCTACACTGCAACATTATGTTGTTGGCTGCAACATCTTCAGTGGCTGTAATACACACCCACCTCAGTAGAATTTAGTCCTTACCAGGTATCCATTTTGAAGCAAACATTCACTTTTCTCATCTATGTTCCACTTCTGACAGAACTTCCCATGCCACTTCCTGTGGTAATACTTTCAAATTTGAGCTTTTATGCTACAAACTGTTACATCCATAAAAGAAGATGCACACTAAGCAGAACATTTGTTTTGAAATCCAAAATAAGTGCTTTTGTACCTCGTGGCCTCGTAAAAATGCTATTGCCATTGCTAGTAGTAACAGACCAAAGACTTTATGCAAACGGTGTCTTAAAATTAACTTTGTAGGGCCTCAGTTCCAGGCATATTAGGTTTGTTATCAACCTGTTAAAAAAACCTGCAGTGTGAACCAGACCTGAACATCAGGTGTCTCTTCTTTTGATTCTTCTATGTTGGCCCTATTGTTACGTTCAGAGAGCAAAACTCAGTCTGGCTTCTCAGTAGCTCTCTATACAACTGAACACAACAAATGATCTTTAACTTTTCAAAAGCCTTAGCTGAAGAATATTATGAGGAAAGATTTCTTCAGTCACTTTTATTATCTGAAGCACTGGAATTCATTCTCTAAACTACATTGCTAGGTAATATAGGTATTTTCTCAGTGAATCGCTTCCTCTTCTCAGAAGATGTAACCACTGCTGCTATCAAGATATCATAAGAACTCCAAAAGAACATCTTCTGAATATCAAAGTGCAGCAGGTCAAATTAAAGCAATGCTGGACAGAAGGAAAATTACTTGGAACAGATCATCAAGAAATGGACTGTGCTTGACATAGCTAACTCAAAATGAGCTCAATGTACATTACAATGACAGAACATTTCTGCAAAAATACAGTTAATGTGGATAGGATTTCTCCGTAAGTTATTTCCTACTGTTAAGGGACAAATTGTTGAGCAGAAAGTTTATTAAAACATAAATCTTCAAAGAATAGCTCATAACTGACCATCCTCTTGCTGTAAACACTTAGCACAAGCAAAACAGACTATTTCCAGAATCACTGTATAATAACAGAATCACAATAAACAGTAGTTTCAACCTTGCACATTTTTTGAAATTTAAACATATACATATTCCTAAAGGTAAAAGAAGTTACTAAAGGAACAGTTTGGTCTATATTTCTGCACAATTTGCTTTGGGTTTTCCAGCAACACGATTTTTTTCAGAATTTACATTGAACTTTCAGAATTTACATTGAACCAGTTACAACTGTGTATATTTCATAGAATCATAGAATGGTTTGGGTTGGAAGGGACCTTCAAAGGTCATCTAGTCCAACCCCCCTGCAAGAAGCAGGGACATCTTTGACTACATTAGGTTGCTCAGAACCTCATCCAACTTGGCCCTGAATGTTTCCAGGGATGGGCCATCAACCACCTCTCTGGGCAACCGGTTCCAGTGTTCTACTACCCCCACTGTAAAAAAATTTTTTCCTAATATCTAATCTAAATCTACACCCCTCTATTTCAAAACCATTACCCTTAATCCTGTCACAACAGGCCCTACTGAACAGTCTCTCCCCATCTTCCTGTAGGCCCCCTTGAGATACTGGAAGACCGCTATCAGGTCTTTGAAAAACCACTTTGAAAAGCTTGCCCTAGAGAAAAGCCATTCAGAAACTTCAGATAGACAGCTTTGAAAAATTTCTGCCTCAGTACAGTGCTGAAATGCTAGGATAAAGGTCTACTTGGTAATGATGAAGTACCTTATTTTTAATGAAAAAAAATCTGCTCTGAAGGATTTTACTTGCTCTACGATTTATGAATCTCATAAACCAGTTACTATATTATTTATGTGGGATTATATTGGCATAGTTCAACAACAGTATGAAACCAAAACAGGCAAGAATGAAAATAAAAGGGTACAAAATCATCAACTCTTAAGGAAACACTTCCAAGGAATGTCCAGGGAAAAGGTGAGGAGCATTTCTGTGCAGAGGACTGAATCTAAAAAAAAAAGAATTTGAGTGGGTTTTGGAGAAGTTATTATTTGGGGAAGAAGAAGGAAAAGCAAATTCAGGAGTAATTAAAGTAAACTAGACTTGCCTAGCTTAGACTTGTAGAGTCTCAACAAATTCCACCTTCTCATTTTAAGTCTTCTTCATTGTTCTTAACCTGCTGGCAAAACTGCAGGTGCTACTCACATGAGATTGGTTCTGTATTTCACTTCCTGACAGCCTTCTCATCCTTTTCCATTTCTATAGTGACAGAAGTTATGATTTCAGCAATGTTAACTGGATTTCATTTCTCTGCTCCAGACTGTAAACTATTGTTGATACATTCTGTATAGGCACACTGTTTTCTTCCCTGTTTCTTTTTGTTTGATTTTATTTTTGCATTTCACCTGTTCCAGTTTATTGATCTTTGCACATTTATTTCATTCATTTACAATCTCAAGCTATTTCTTGCCGTTTGTTCACTGATTTGCAACTTCTCTCTCAATTTTTTCTTTCTTTGTCATGTGTTTTGTTAAGTTAGTGCGCCTCAGATCTCATTCACCTTAAACTTAGGGCCAGACAAGCTGATGGAAAAGAAATTCTGAGAGAAGACACACAGAGAGGACAAGCTTTTACTGTGAATGTAAAAGTAGCAGCTGTAACTCAGAATATGACAAGAATATGTAATAATTTAATTTTCTCACACTGACGTATACCTTATGTAAGGAGCAATATAATTCCACTTATTTTCTTAAAATAAACAAATATTTATTTATAGCTCATACATATAGTGAGATTGAAGGAAAAATAATTTAAAACCTTATTTCAAGTTGACAAATTGCAAAAAATTCAAAGCTAAGATTATTTTTTTAAATGTAGGAAAATTATGACACAGTGTACTTCCAGGACTGTATATAAAATTAACTACTTGTTTGTAACATTATTTTTTCCTGAAAATCTTATCTCATTATCTTTCTAGTGAATATATTAAATTGGGAAACTGAAAATTTCTTCCAATTACATCCCAGTTACACTTTTAGAATAAGTCGGGCAGAATACAAGTAATTGAGCCATGGCTGAAGTACATTGACTAGCTTAGTAAGTGAATCTGATCTTGGAATGGACCAGATATTAACATGCAATACAAAGTAACCAGTTTGTAGACTTAATTGCTGTAAACTACTGCAATGTAAGAAATACACTTCAAATAAACTTGCATTCAGAAAGCAATTGTAAAGGTAAGGGTGAAGGAAATCAATTAATAACTGGAGCGTAATGTTCATGCAGACATCCTGAATACTTCAAAGTCACACCAAGCCCTCTATAATGAAATATAGCTATAATATGATAGTGGTTTGGGTTATTTTTATTTTTTATTTTGTCCTTCTGGCACTGCTGCTTAATGCATTACTGCTTGATTTATCTATTTCTTTAGCATTCTAATAAAGTAGATACTCTCAGAAATACCTAGAGGGGAAAAAAAAAAAAAAAGAGAGGTATCAGGAATATTTAGTAAGCACTAATAGTATTTAGTATAAGGAATATTTTTTTTTTTTTTTCCTGCAGACTGGAAAAGATTCCATATTACTGTTTTATAGTTTCTGTGTGGCCCAGGAATGGTGTTGCAAAAAACCTTCCTTTAGCAGAACTCCTTCAAAAATTTAATAATGTGCTGTTGTTGACTACTGGAATTTACATATGCAGATTTTCTCCTTGTAAACAGTGGCATTACATCTGCAGTGTAGCATTTTCTTTTTTTTTTTTTTTTTTTTATTACTAAATTGGCTAAATGTTTGGCTATAGAATTGTCTTTCTATATGCATTTTCTAGTCTTATTAAAAATAAATTTTTAAAAAGGAGCTATAAATACTATTGGAATCATCAGTATGGCATGAAAGTAATACATATTATAGGTATTGAAGATATTTGTCTCTTGTACAGTCTTCCATAAAATGGAAGTACATTTTGTATTTGCCTCTCTGCTAAGGGCATAAAACTTCATTCAACAAGAGGCAAAAAGGAAACACCGTTATTACTACTGTTGAAAACTGGTCAACTCAATGCACTTTTTCATCATTTTATGCCATTTTCAGGGAAAAAAAAATAAGGCTAACTATGCATGTGATGTTCCACTGCTTATAACTAGGCTGAAAATGCATGAATTTTCATGAGAAAAACAACACGTGTCTCCTGAACTTGATAAGATTCTGTATTAAATATCAAATTCTGCTTCACAATCAGCCACGTAAAAATCTAGTAGGGAACATTAACTAGCATTGTGTAATTGACCTCTCGTGTAACTTAGTATGACAACTGGCTTGTGCTAAAAACTGTTAGTGGTGCATTTCCTTCCCACCAGATTAAAAACTTAATAAGCAGACTGTAAGCTTTTATGTCTTCCTGAAATTCAGTATTTACAAGGAGTTGGAAAATGAATGATAATGGGACATGAGGCTATCAGGACTCCACCACACAACCAACAATGAAAAGAAGAAAATCATACACAAAATTCCGAGGACATGCACTAAGGTTGATATAAGTAAATACCGGTTGCTTTAAAGTCTGTGTCTGAAGGTTTTATTTACTAAACACAAAGTTCTTTGTAGCTATCAAGCATTTTAAAACAGAGGAAGATAATTAAGACAGAACTGTTTTGTCACAAATCTATAAGCAACAAATACACAAAAAAGTAGAAACCTGAAGCAAAAAAAAAATAAAAAAATGCTATCAAGATTTTATGCATTGTGTACTACATTGTAAGATGTTTCACCAAAGCAAATATTGAAAATGCTGACATGAATATATCAAACAAAAGAAGTAAACTAAGACCTAGCAAAGTAGGCAAAACTGCAGACATAGTCAAATAACACAATTATTCTGACTCTGATAGCCAGCTAAATTTCTTGTCTGAAAGACAAACAAGAACAAATCTTCTATCACAAAATACTAAAACATTATTATAGTAGTAGTACTGTAATGACTACCCAGATACCTTTTTCATATTCACAAAGGACTACAAAAATCAGGTCCTTTTTTTCTGGTGCCTACTCTGTTGTATGTGCAACTTCATTCTAAAAATTTATATTATGTCAAGAAACTCAGTTCATGGTTTATGAAACATAAAATACAATTAAATTTTGTTTAAATGTGAAAGAAAAATATAAATCAATGTTGTTGCTAAACATGGAAACAATTAAGAGTTCTGGATTTACTTCTCTGATATGCAGACTTCATGAGAGAGTAGGAGCAACGTGAAGACGGTGCCAGGACAGAATTAATATTCGGGGGGGGGATTTCTTAAATCTTACGATACAATTTTCTTGTATGATAAGCATTTTTTAAAAAAAAAAAAAAAACAAAAAACACAGTTGTCATTTACAAGCATCAGAAATTCTTACTCTTTCTTAGTCCTCTAAACTAGATGCTCAATTCTTACTCTTTCTTAGTCTTCCAAACTAGATGCTCAATGCCTTTTTCCATAACCTCTCAAATCTCTTGACTCTGCCAGACTACTCCACATTAGACCTGCTAACAGCAGCAGTGAACTTGATTACTAGGCATTCTTGCATGAATGAGAAAAAGGATCAGATTAAAAAAAGCAAAAGAAGGTGTGGTTCAGAGCTAGCAGAAGCCACCAAAGACCTGTCTGAGTAGAGGAGTATTAACAGATATACCTTCTTCCAAATCTCAAAAATAGCTGTGAAACATCATTGTATGCACAAATTCAGGTGTCATTAATGACAATGCTGCACTTCAGTGATTGCAGTTCCATGGTGCAATCTTAGAACTGTAATATTTGTCCATGTCTTTATAGAAAAAAATGGTAAAGATGCTTGAAGTGAAGTCAGAGCTCCTGCTAAGGTTGGCAAAAGTGTGCACTGTGTAAAGGAAACTTGAGAAAGTAAAACTGCAAATGTGCAGTTCAGAAAATGGCTGTAGATGAAGTCATTAAATGATTTGTTATATCAAATTTACCTTTGTGTTACTGGCATATAGTGACTGTAAATTTAAAAACTCCCTCCCCATTTCTATGATAAACCTTTCCTGATGCAGTTCTGGGGACATTCTTTGACTTTTACTTGGAATTACTTTTACGGGTTTAACTGTTTAGTGTTCCACAGTGAAAGAACTTTGATGTCTACTCTTCAAAACTGACATATTCTGTCAGTTCAATTCTGTTTAAAATAGATATCTGTTCAACAAAGGTTATTTAAAGCTTACAGCAACAATCATCTTCTGTGGGAACTGCTCAATCACAGAAATAATTTTTGGAAGTTCAAAGAGATCACATATACAAAGTACTCTTTATTAATTAATATACATATACATAATATAATTAATATACATACACAAAGTACTCTTAATTCTTCTTTTTCATTTAACATAGCTGCTGCTTGTCTAACTTCTCTGCCAGAAACAAGAAAAAAAAGTATTCTTACTACCAAAATCAATTTACACTGATCTTAAGTGGGGTTTACAGCATATTGAAGTCATTCAGAAGTTGTGAGGACACCCAATAGAAATTACTGTCCTGGTTTATAAAGGACAGATGTTATATTTCTGATACGGCCCACAGAACAAAATATATTTACTTTCTATACTGCTGAAATGAAAATAAAAATTATTTTGTTTTGTAAAATTACATGACTTATGGACATAATATATAGATCATTCAAGCAAAAGAAAATAAAAACAGATGGAAAGACTGTCATTGTCAAAGCCTTTGAACTACTAAGAGTGTGTTCTTTTGCAGTACTGGTGTAGTTTTTTTTATCTGTTCTCAAAGTACTGTAAAGTTGCTATAAATTCAGTGACAAAGAAATTGCTTTTCATCTGTCTTCTCACCAAAACCATAGCAAATACTTTCAGTGATGTGAAATCGGTAAATTGCAATCAAGCCAGAAAATATGTCACAGTGTTAGTCATACATGAGAAAAAAAGTTAGCAATTTAGTATCATAGGAGGGACAGAAAATTCTACTGAAAGAAGTCAAATATCACAGTATCTGTACATTTGATGGGCTTTCTAAACATCCAAGAACAGTATTTCGATTGCCTTTTTACATACCTCCAATCTAATACCATAGATACTCCATACCTCCTCTAATCTATCACAACAATTAAATTTTACAAACAGAAGGAAGTTCAAAGTAATTTTGGTACAGCTTTAAGGATTAAATGGGCTTAGACAGATTCTTATTATTCTTACATCTAATTAGAATTAAAGTGATCAGTTTTGCTATTTTAGGACTTGTCCTTATTGAGGCAGTCTGGTTGCTTTAGTACCAATATAGCCTAGTAATTATCCCTCAAGTGACAGAAAAATCTAAGAGCAAATGTTAGCTACATTTTAAGTCTGTAACCTCTTATTTATGGTTTTCTCTCATAGCAGACTCTCCAGTTTCATAACCTCAAACTTTTTATTTTGAGTTTACTAGAATAAATGTATTTGCCGTTCACACCAGTGTAATATTTATAATGGACTTGCATTACTCTCATAGACCTTGGGCTTCCTTGCAATAGACCATCTAAGACGCATTGGAAATTACACACCTCAAGGATGCCATATTTTAGGGGGTGCAAAAGCCAGTTTGAGAACTGGCATCACTGACTGCTAGAAAAAGAAAAAAAAAACAGCTTGGTCATTACCCTCTTGGTGCTTCTGTACCGAAAGGCAAGCTGCAGCAAGATCTCCCATGGCTCTGGAACGAAGCCATTAATGCTACTGTTAATAAAGTTTCGGGATAGACTATACATACATATATGTCACCTTCAGCCTCACTTCAAGAGACACTATTTGTCTTCCAGTTTCCTCCTAATAAAATAGGTTTTGCCGCAGTGTTTCAGGCTGCAGTGTATGGGTGTGAGTGATGATCATTATCAGGGTATCTTGGCAAGAAAACATGTTAAAGACAAAAAGGGAAAGACGGTGACACTTCTATTTTGTAAAAGTTAAAAATGAAAAAAAAATCATCAAAATATATGAGGAGAAAACTGGGTAAGAGGAGACATGACAGAAAAACTCTAAGTCCCCCAGTCTGATATAATGCTATCAGAATAACAGAAGAAATAAGAAGTAGTAAATGGATATTGCACTTAAAATACTTGTCTAATATTACATCTACATAGGAAGTCTCTCACTATCTAAAACTAAAGTCTATGCCTAATCCAGTATCACAGTATTAAAAAAGAAAAAGGAATACAGAGGAATCAATGTAAGCATATTAATTTTAATTCCAGTCTCCTGATGAGGGTAGCTCTCAACTACATCTCAACACAGATGGAGAGATAGAATGCTGATGAATAATACATATATTTTCCAGCTTCAAGTAATCATTTGTCCCTGCAATTACAAGTCAGAGAAGCTATTGAATGATTTTTTTAACATGTGAGTTTTGATATTTTTTTTCATGATTAAGAGAAGCGCATTGACCTTTTGTGCAATTTAGTTAATATTGAAATAAATAAGAATTGGATATTCTGTAATGTATAAATATTGTCATTCATTCATTTTTACAGATATTACTTAAGTAAATTTTTATTTTAAATTAAATTGCACTGATGTGCTGAGATAATAATATGAACAAAAACTTAAACAAGAAAAGGAAGTTTAAATTTTCTTCTTGTGATTGTACGTACAGAAAACAATCTTCCTTTACGTATCACAGGAAAAAGCAACACATCTTGCTTTCATTAAGGGGTAGGAAAGAAATAAAAATTAATCTGGCTGGCCAATATTAATCTTTGGCAAAAATATATCCCCTTTGAGAAAATAAAAGATACTTGTCCTTAACATCACTCCTGTAGAAACTGGTTTTATTCTACGCATCCACACTATGTACCCCTAAGCACAGTTGATAACCAGATGGTTGTGCATGCTGTAAGGTGACATACGCGACTTCTGGTTAGTAAACACTGAGTCATTATTCAATTTATATTACATGTTTTAAAAATTATTTTTATGAGGTCAACTCACAGCCGCCTAGAGAAAAAAACCTTAGCATTGCTAAGCAAGTCAAAACCTTAACATTGGCACAGGAACAGCAAAATAAAAATGAAGTAAAAAAAAATGCAAAATCTTAGTATTGCTACGTCATATAAACTATCAATTCTTACGGATAATTGCACATAGGCAATTGTGAGCTTGATTCTTGTCTACAACTTTTTGGGAAAAGATGATGCTTTACCACAGAGGAGGTTTTTAAAATCCATTTTTTACTGAACTTTTTCTGGGGGGGGAAATAAGTCTGAAGGAGAATTTTTTGAGGCTACATTCATCACAGGAATATAATATAAGAAATTCCAAAAACATGGAGAAAGCAGTTGTCCTGAAATAGATACAGCTATTTTCATCATTCAAAACATCTCTTCTCTTTGCTAGACACCCGTACTGAATTTTTTAAATTTAAGAGCACAGATCAGCTTTCTTTTTTGTGTCTGCATTTACTTTGCATTTCAGTTTACAGTGAATAGTGAATAAGAATGACTGAACCAGATTTGTTTTCTGTCCTAAATTGTTGCTTCATACTTTTAAGCAACTACTAAGTTACATGCAGGAGGTTTTGTAGTATTTCAACACTACATATTGAAATATATTTCTTATACTGTCATATAAGCACAGTGGGATACTGTCATTTCTTGTAAAGTAACTAATCACTTAGCTACATACATAAGATTTGTTTATGTAGGAGTAAGAGTAATCAACTTGAAATTTTCAAATAGGATATTTTGGCTCAAGCCTATATGATATGTTTTCAAAAAGTGATGTGAGAATTGTTAATCACTACAACAGAAAGTTGCTGGTTAAATTGAAACCCCTGAGTTTATATCAACATGTTAAAAAATGCACAGTCATACAGAGTTTATTAGAAGAGTTTCAATCAGTGAATAGCCAGTATCAGTGCAGAAAATATTTGGTTTTATGATTCTGGTCCACTGTTGTTCAACATAGGGTTCCAGCTAATACTATAGTGCAGTATGACATACAGATATATGTAATGGATATTAACTGTAATTATTTAGGAGAAGGTTTTCTAAATTATCCAATTAAAAAAAAAAGTTAATAGATGTCTAAATAATAACTGTTCTATAGATCTGAATAGATAATCTCAAACTGCATGTAGATAATACTAAACTACGTATGACAACGCAGGCTTGCTAAAACTCAAATGCATAATAACAGTTACAGAATTCTGTTTTCCAGAATTTAGGATGTAAAAAACTTATTTTCTGCTACAGATGAATAGACATAGAATAGAGCAGAAATGTAATAACAGTAATATCGAATTTTTCACTGATACAAAACCTGTTTATAAGGCCAAGAATGAAAATAAAACTATTTATTTATGGCGTGCATTTAAAACTGTCATTTAAGATAAAATTAGATAAATGTAGCTGCTGTACAGAAACAACACATTGTAATCACAGACTGCTAAACTACAGAAAAACATATACATTAATCTGAAAAATGAGAGTCCCAGATTTGAGTTTGTTCCCAAATACATCACTAAAGCTGTTTTAAGTGGGCCTAAATGATGTCCACGTACTTTGCTTAGTGACTACTGACTACTTGATATCAGAAATATCTTATGCAAAATAAATCAGTATCAGTCAAATCTACTCTGTATGTAATAGCTAAAACAATATCTAACATCTATAGGCAAAAAAAAAAAAAAAAAAAAAAAGAAATTCAGCACAGGGAAAAGATTTTCTAATACACCTGTGCTGAAGGGGAAATTCTGCCCCGAAGGAGAAACAATTTTGTTGTGGGGGAAAAAAAAAAAATCAGCAATGACTAAAAAAATTTTATGAAAACTCCAGACTTAGGGTAGTTCTCTCTCTGTGTACATAACTGACCTGCTCATCCAGACCACTAGCTTACAATGGAAATCACTAGGAATCACAAACATGTATCTAGCAAGGTATTTTGTCCATGAAGTTGACTGATCCATCTCTATTGACTACATCATAGATTAAGCACTTCAGACTCCCTTACAAAATTCCACACTTAGGGAATAAAATATTCTTTTACCTTTTTTACATCTGCAACTGGCAAATAATTTCAGGGCATCTCCTTATAGTCCAAATGAATGTTAAATGTAAATCTAATGTAGTCAGTAATAGAACTGTAATAGAGAGAACTCTGGACGTATAGCAACTGTCAACTTGAGGATATTAAAATTATATGAAATATTTTCCCTTGGTCGAACAAATACAGAATAATTTTCATCTGCAGGCAACATCATGGACAGGAAAAGGATAGAGTGTGCATATGACGAGTCTCCAAGTCATCACCTTGACAAAGCAATTAAAAAAATCAAAGTAACACTCTATGCTTTCAATATAGTTCTTATAAAACATCAATTAAATCAAAATTTTACATAGTAATACTCTGATTTCAGTTTGAGAAACATTACACTGTGAATTTGCAAAGATCTTGATGAATACCCTATTAAGATAACAGCCCAGTCAGCTGCAGTATTGTTTATAATCTTAATGGTTTTAAGACAGCATTGAGGGAGCAATAATTTTGTTCCATTTCAAACTATGTAGCATTGAAATAACTGAAGGGCATTCAAGGAAACTACAGTTCCTGTTATTCTTTTTTTTTTTGCATCTCTTGGAGTACAATGATTACATTGCATTTGTTTGTTTCATAAAATAATGTTAAAAACACATCTGAAGTGTTAACTTTTCCTGTGATTTTTACTCAACTATAATATCGTTTTTCTATGTAAGCTTAAATTTATGTCTGTGTGTAATAACCAAATTACATGTACTAAGTAGCATTTTGAGAATTACTCAGCGTTTACTGAGTCTTTGTTTCCACCCACTTAATGCAATCAGGATTGAACTAAGTGCTTCTTTCATTGAGAAACTGTCTGAATAAACAATTAATAAGTTGTAAGAACCACAAGATTTTGGACGTAACTTTCTCTCCAGGGAAAAAGTTCAGCTATCAAACTGCAAACTTCTGTTGAGGTGACTTGTCCTTGGTGGAATACTAGCATTAAGACTACTCATAAAAATCAAGTTTTGCAGAACTTGGCTTCCAATATTCTAAAGGACTAAGAATTCACAGCTGATGCTATTTCTATGAGACAGAATTTTGAAAAAGCGTTAAGCCTTAAAATCATGTTGATAGGCAGCTTACGTATCTGTACAAGGGTATACTTCTAAGACAGCACACGCAATTGTATTAACCTGTTACATCAGAAGACACTTGCAAATACATCAAGAACGTAATTTTAATTCAAACTTTAACATCATAAGCAACAGTCATAACCATGAACACATAGGCTATATTTATAAATCTTCCTACGCACTGGAACTCTGGAACCAACCAGAGCCGCTCTCCCAGCAGTTCCAGGGAATGGTTAAGGGTAACATAGGTTTGAAAGCATTCCCAATAGACAGTGTGCATCCACCTACCTTCCAATAGTGTCAAGTGAGTTGTTTTCCCCCAATCTGCTCATTGCCCAAGCAGTCTTTAAACTTTAAACTAGTTTAAAATAGCAGTGTTCTCCAGAGAAAAGTACTGCATCAGATGTAGAATATGATGCAATTTAATATATATATAGTTATTTCTAAATGTCACCTGCATTTAGAGCACATTTACATTAAAAGAAAAATAAAGAAAATAAAAGGAGTAAGCTATTAAGGAGATCACTAGACCCACTGAAGTCTAATACTGGATTGAGTCTTCACCTAGAAATGTAGAAAAAGATGAAGTGACACACTATTCTCTGTAATAAAACAAAGCAGTTATCGAAATATCTAGCAACAGTGGGAAATCTTTCTTTTTCTGAGAAACTGGATTCAGTAGGAAAGCAGCAGTGGGCTTAGGTCAGACCTCTCATCTCACTGACGGTATTTCTCAGGTAGGAGTATCCTCTATTGCCACAAGAAATCATGCTTTGGAAGTGCTTTATTTTTTCAGGTTTTATTTTCCTCAGTGAAAGCATTTGGATGCTCGGTAGAGTCCAATACTAACATTAGATAAAGTTTTTTTCTTCTGGACTGATTGGAGATAAACAATTCTTTTATTTAAAACTATTTTCCTTTTTTTTTTTTTTTGTTTTTTTTATTGCATTACTAATCTATAATTTGGGGAATCACTGAGCTCCTATTTAAAT
>WHYT01017398.1:795229-836197 GCA_009806455.1 Tetrax tetrax | reverse complement strand
TTTATTTATATTTTTTTTTTTTTTTTTTTTTTTTTTTTGTATTTTTCAGTGCATTACTAATCTATAATTTGGGGAATCACTGAGTTTTATTTAAATTATTTTAGAATATATTTTGACAGCAGCTTAATTGTGTGGGGTTTTTGTTTCATCATTTTTATAAAAAAACATGACTTTATATTACACTTAGATTCTGCATTAATGTCTTCTCAGCAAACAACAGCCAACATCTAACCATTTGCTCTGCATATTTATAAAGATGTTTAAATGAGGATAAATAAAAACAACAGTCTGTGCTCCAAATTTCTTTCTACCTCAATGTTTTCTTTCCTTCTTTTTTAGAAAGGTCTCTTATTACCATTTGATATATTAGCTTGGTCTTATTTTCTGCCCTTCCATGTGAAGCAGAATGCCAAGTAAAGAATATTACTTACTGCCAAAGGTTTTCAGAGAGTGTAATTAAAAGTTTGTCTCTCTGTTTTTATTTAGCTTTTCCTGGCATTTGACTAATTTGGCAGCATATGGTAGGTTTGTTTATTAACTTGTGCATAGTAATTAAAGCAGCACTTTAAGAGAGACACACAAGAAATGTGTTCTATTTATATTTGAAGGGAAGATATTTTTTTAAAATCTGTAGAAAATGAAAAGCATTTTTGAATTTAATTCTGAAATCTGGAGGTATCTGGATGGATTTATGTAACTGACTTTATAATAATTAATGCTTTATAAAAAAAGATATTAACAGATATTTTAATCAGTGTGCCAGAAATGTGGCCTACAGAAATAATTCAGAAATGTAGTATGTTAATCAACTATATGTATTTGGGAGAGTTACAAAATGTCCTTCAGCATGAAGACTTTCATATTTTAGACAACCTATGTTCACTGTTTAATCATTCAGAGTCCTCAACATTTGCCTTAGGAAACAGATTTATGTCCATGACAGGTAATCAAGAGTTTCACATTGATAGTATGTTTATTGGTAACATGTTGATATGTAGCAGATGTTTATTCTGGAAAATTGAATCTGATTTTTTGGAGAATAACAAAATAAATTCTCACAGTTAGTAATTCTGTAAGAATGAATGCATACTATTACACATAGCAATATAATTAACAGTCCTGCTTAAATCTCTATTTTATTAATACAACACTAGCTACTTACCATGGAATTTGACCATTACAATATTAATTAAAAAATAATGTTAGGGTTTTACTTTTTTTTTTTAATCTTCAATATTTGCTGCCAATTTAATTGCCTGCCCTAAAGGAAAGATAGATTTCTATGACATAAAATTATATAAAATTTACACTGCCAATAAAAATTTACTCTCTTTTGTATTGTTGTTATTCCTTTTCTTCTCTATGACTTCGTACACAGTGAAAAGACAGTTAATTTTACCCAGTAATTTGAGAAGGGGGGGAAGATGTTTATAGTCTAATGCACATACTGACCTTAACCTCGCAAATAATCTCAGAAACTAATAACAAAACAAAATATAAAATACAAATATGTAAAGTTTTTATGATGAGACATAGTGCCAGTGAGACTGGTATCTTGAGAAAGCCTGATATGAGCAAAATTAATTATACTCTGATGTGAAAAGATAAATTGCTTTCAAGAGAAGAATGGTTCTCTTTAATAAGTATATGAGCAACAGGAGAAAATTATATACTACCTTACAAGACTGAACAGAGTTATTTGATAGTATCTGAAAACCCTTCATAGATTGTACACAAAACCACTAATGACATTTTCAATGCACTGAAATAACATGTTACATGTAGGAAGAGCTCAATCAGGATTTTACTGTTGTCACTCCCCTTGCCAGCTCAACAACTTGCCAGGATAACAAGTGCAACCTAATAAAATTATATTTGCTTGCCCAGATTCCTAGAACAAGCATGTTAGTCATCTTTCGAACTTTTACTACATGATAACGACAACTCTTGTATTACAGTGATGAATGATAGGCCAAATTTCTTCATGTGAAACTAAACTACATCATATAAAAGTTACATGAAAGCATAACAGGAAGAACATACAAACTTTGTGCTTTTGTATGCATCCATTCTAGAATGGGATGTAGTCTCCAGTACTCAAGGCTCACTACTGTCTCAAGGTCTATGGGAAAAATTCAGGCCATTCACTTAAAATGTTGTCTATACCAGGCTGCTTATTCAGTTTTCCCAGGGGCTACCAGAGTCTGCACTGGGGTCATACCCTTAATCCCTTAGATTTTATTAAACAATGAAAATAAGAATATTTGTAGGTCCTCACACTTGCAAAGGGCCTACAGAAGACTGGCTGTGCAGCTCCACTGAGGCCCATAAATATTTTTTTTATTTATAACCTCAAATTACAAGTAGTCTTTAAGTTTACACACTGCTTAAGGTGTCTCTAAATATTCCCACTACAGGCATTAAATCATAATAACTAGAATAAATATTCATGTATTGTTGTTGTGTAGCAATAACTATACTCTTTCATAGCAGAAGTAGCTGGTCTCCTGGCTGTGGAGTGGTTCCAAGTAGCCTGCCCACATTCTTGACTGAAGAGGTGTCAGCTCTTCTTGTTTTTAAATACCGGCTTGCATGTGCAAAACCAGACTTGTACAACCCAAGAAAGTTACGCATGTAGGGGAGAAATTCAGATCTGTTGCTTAAAATATTATCAAGCCTGCCTGGTTACAAACTTATGTTCAAATGTTCAGGAGCTGATGCAGAGGAGTTGCTAGGTAAACAGATAAGTAGTTCAAGGCCCAGATTTAGATCACATATTTGGCACAAATTGAAGGTTTTCTAATACCACTTTCAAGATAGCATTTCTACATAATTTTATTTTACCCAGTTCCTGTGCTTAGTCCGAAGAACTTTTAAGTCATTTGGGATATGGATCATATATTTTTTCCTAGTAATATCAGCACTGTGAAAACTTATTGATTAGCTTGCAATCTCACAACTGAGGCTTGGTGCTTACAGCAGTCAAACAGTGGAGCAGCACAGCAATACTCATAAATTCCTCCAGTGACAGAAATTCCCAGCTTTTTCTTAAAAACTTTCTTTTTACCATATGGGAAGCTCAATGACTATGAACATGAAGAAGGGGTAGTGAAACAAAGCACAGAAGACTGAGCGCTAAATATTGAAGGAGCTCAAAAAAATGATACAGGATTCTGAAATCAAATGATAACATACTAGAGGTGTACGTTCACCATCACTACATGGTAAAAAAAAATGTGCTAACCAGATACAAACCACAGAATCACAGAGTAACTGAAATTAGCAAGGACCACTGGAGGTCATTACTGTCCAACTTCCCTGCTCAGTGAGGGTCATCTAGGGCAGGTTGCCCAAGACAATGTCCAGGCTGCTTTTGAATATCTCCAAGGATTAAGATTTCACCACTTTTCTGGACAATCCATTCTAGTTCTCCATATAGATTTGCTTAATTGTGAGAGATGTGTTACCCAGAGCAAAAATCTTGTTCTGGCCCATGAAACCATGTCAATTCAGGTCCTGATATGGATTAGAAAACAAAGCTTAGAGCTGGCTTAAGTTACTGCTTGTGATTTTAACTACAGATAAAACCATCCATCAGGTAACTGAAGAATCAAAATACTACAAGAAATACTACAATATAATACTACAATACTACAAAATACTACAGGACTGATCATCATTAAATTAGGCAGTTTCCATATTTAATTATGTGGTTTAAGTTATAAATGCTCAGCACTTCTGACTATAGGACTTTGGACTTCTAGTCAATTAAGAGGCATTAATTTCAGTCATGTAACTAACTTGAATATCTTTCTACTGCCTTGGTCCAGTGATTTTACTGTTCTTACTTGACAGGTTGCTCCTCATGCCCTTGAAGAACTACAGCTTTCAGTGATTCTGTCTACATGGACGACAAAAAAGTATTGTTAAGGCAAAAGTATATTTTTACAATAAGATATAAAAATATTAAATTAGCAGTACAAAAGGCATAAAATTGGAACTTACACTGTAGTTTGCAGAGTTAACATATCACAGGAAGCCTGCACTTTATATTTATAAAACTTGTTATATTCCTTTTATGGAAAACAGCCACAAGCGTATCTTTGTTCTTGGGTCCTATTACAATGTATAGTGCATGTATTTTCATGTTTGATGTCTTCCCCATTTTTTACACTATCAGGAAGAATAACTGCTTACCGATTAACAAATGTTTCAAAGTGATTATTTTCATGTGGCATCCCTGGCATTACAAATCATATATATTATTCCTACTTATCATTACACATTTAAAAACAGAAACGGAAGGGCCATTAAGACTCGAACTGGTTTTGCTTCCCAAAAAGCTCTCTCTTCTTATTAAAATGTGAACTTTCATAGTTCTTTAGATTTCACTTTGAGAAAGTCTGAGAAAAAAGTAGTAAAAAATTAATTATGAGATATAAGAGATGATGTTGAGATATGAGATGATATGAGACATAAGAAATGATGTTTCTTCAGTAGATAAAAATTTTATTTTAAGTCAAAAGGCATTGTAGTGGACGTTACCTGAAAAATTCATTTTGAGTCAGTCACAATCTCAGTCATGTGAGATGTGCACACAGAAAGAACCAACAGACTAAGTCACTTCTCCTTCATTCATTAATCATTTCAATGTACGTCTTGTTGGATATGCATATTCTTTTTACACATATGCATAGTGTGAACATGTGATGAATGCTGAGACTCTAATGTAAACAGAAATATTAAAAGCTCATCAAATTGAAGCTACATTTACCACTCTTATCACCAGAAACTAATGTCCTGTACATTGCAGCTAGTTATCAGGTAAGGATGTGGAATATGGCTGCAGAAATTTTAAGTGTCACCTTCTGTTTCTAAGGCAGGAATATTAGTCAAACTTACCCAAGTTTAACAAAAAAACAGTCTAAGTATCTGTCAGTGTTTAAACAAATACAAAGCAAGTTTTAAATATAGTTTGTGGACTACTAAAAAGGAAAGTGTTCACATGAAAAACTAGAAAATACAATTATATCTTCACTGAAAGTATTGCTTTAGTGATTTCTAAGCTGGCACTGGAGCATGTTTACATAACACAAACAATACTACTAAAAAATACATAAATAAATACTAGGAGTAAAACAAGCCCATATAAATGTCAAAGAGAAGTATAAGGTTCAAAATGTCTTCCTCTGACATTTACTGAGAAGTCAACTGAAAAATAAAACTAGAAAAGAGGCTTTTCCTAAGCTATTAATAAAGTTGCATTTCTGAATACCGTTGCACCCTCTCTTAGTCCAATCAGCTTGCAGCCACCAGAATTCATCTCATCTGCCAATTCAAAGGTTTATTTAATAAAACATTCATGAGATTTTTGGCAAATAATATCATAACTACCTAAATGAAAACGTATGGCTCATCAGTTCCCCCCTCAGATGGCTTCTTTGTCCCTGGGTGACTGAGGATTAGGGGATTTCTTCCTTACAAACTCTTTCCTAATACAATTGAAATGCATCCAAAAATCTTAGCTTCTGCTTCCTTACTTATGTTTCTTCGTTCACATAATTAGTCAGATGTATACACACACATCCATATGAACTAATGCCCTTTAGCTATCTAAGTGTTGGTCATTTACTAATTTTGCTAAATACATAATTAGATACAAATTGTAGCTATCTAATCACTAAAGTAAGAAAAAAGTGTCACTCTGGTTTTCATTCACATATTAATAAAAACAACCTTTTCATGTTTACTCATTTTACATGTATGCAATTGTTCTAAATGTTTTCAATATCATTAGAAACTCAATGGCTAAAGGACAAAAAGTTGTATCAGCAAGATAGACTAGAGTTCTCACCTTAAAGAAAACTAATTTTTTATTTGCATTATTAGACACATCAGTTATACTGTGAAATTTATATACAAACTAAGCATCTTACATTCAACTGCAAAACTGAGACAAGGATATCTCAATGGCTCGATATCCAGATGGAGGTCAGTGACAAGTGGTGTCCCTCAGGGGTCAATATTGGAACCGGTACTGTTTAACATCCTCATCAATGACAGACAGTGGGATCGAGTGCAGTCTCAGCAAGTTTACAGATGACACTAAGCTGAGTGGTGTGGTCAAGACACCTGGGGGACAGGATGCCATCTAGAAGGACCTGAACAAGCTTGAGAAGTGGGCCCATGTGAACTGCATGAGGTTCAGTAAGACCAAGTGCAAGGTCAGGGCAAACCCACAATATCAATACATGCTGGAGGATGAAGAGATTGAGTGCAGCCCTCCCGAGAAGGACTTGGGGGTAGTGGTGGATGAAAAGCTGGACATAAGCCATCAAAGCGCATTCACAGCTCAGAAGGCCAATTGTATCCTGGGCTGCATGAAAAGAAGTGTGGCCAGCAGGTCAAGGGAGGTGATTCTGCTCCTCTATTCTGCTCTCGTGAGACCACCTGCGTCCAGCTCTGGAACCCTCAGTACAGGAAAGTCATGGACCAGTTGGAGCGGGTCCAGACAGGGGCCACAAAGATGATCAGAGAGTTGGAGCACCTCTCCTGTAAAGAAAGGCTGGTAGAGTTGGGGTTGTTCGGCCCAGAGAAGAGGACACTCCAGGGAGATGTTATTGTGGCCTTCTAGTACCTAAAGGTGGACTCTAAGAAAAGTGGGGGCAGACGTTTTAACAGGGCCTGTAGCAATAGGACATACGGTAATGGTTTTAAACTAAAAGAGGGTAGATTTAGACTAAATATAAGGAAAAATAATTTTACAATGAGTGTGGTGGAACACTGGAACAGATTGCCCAGACAGGTGGTAGATGCTCCATCCCTGGAAACATTCAAGGCCAGGTTGACTGGGGATCTCAGCAACCTGATGTAGTGGAAGATGTCCCTGCTTCTTGCAGGGGGATTGGACTAGATGACCTTTAAAGGTCCTTTCCAGCCCAAACCATTCTATGATTCTATGAAAAGGGCACACTACAGCTATATTCCAAATGTTTTATTGTGCATCTACTGGGTATATTATCAGCCCAATTTCTGGCCTCTCTCACCCATGTGCACATATTTTGATAGCATATAATAATGTAACAACTGAAAGAGCTAAAATAATTGTCAGTGTTTCTGTAGTTTTTAGCTTTATCAACGTGTTTATTCACCCACATATGCACTGTGGGTGCAAAACAACAATATGGTGATGCATCTACTGTCTACAGTGCTGCATGAAAATAATTTTGAAATGAACTGCAAACCAATATACCAGGCAGATAACCGACTTTCATGTAAGCTCAAACCACAGAACTCGCATTCTTTTCCTCAACACAAAACAGAGAAGTGTATGTGTGAAAATCCCTCTTGAAATAAAAACTAGTCAAAACTTTAAAAAAGCTGTATAGGAAAGAGTCGTCTCACAGTATTTATTAATGAATAGATACGACTTCTCACACTGATAAACTGAAAAGCTTGCCTACTGATAAATTAAGCAATATGTTTCGCCGAAGTACTTATCCTTGACATACACCATATTACACATCATGATAAAGTAAACTTTACCTATCTTTGTCTTATGACTTGTATCTATTTAGTATTCTGACAAAAATAATTTGTTAGTGAAAATTATGGATGAGTATGTGTTACAGAACATATGTTTGACCCTCAAATCATATGGGGTTTTTGAACCCTCAAATGCAGAATTTTACTCACATAATCATACTTTCAGCACTACAGATCTCAGTTCTTTCCCTCCGCTTTAATCAAGAAAAAGCCACCTGAGAGTTTCAGAATAATATTCCATTTGGCCCACAAATATACCCTAAGGAGCACGCATTTCATATTCTCTTTTCTGCCAAACCCACAGTATGAGTAGGAGTATTTCCATTCTGGAGCTTTGGAACTTGGTTCCTAGTCTGATGGCTAAAAAGTGGTTGTCAAACTATTTCTTTCATGACAAACACTAAGTCTTTGTTCTCCTCTGTTTTTTTCATAGTATGATAACTTGCTTCTTTAGTCTTTGTTCTTCCCGAAGTACGCATTCTTGCATAGTTTCCACTTAGTTTCAAGTACACAAGTACACAAGCGTCAACTACATTTGTCAGTGCGGTGGTGTACATATATACTCATACCAAGAGCAGCCTGTTTTTCCTCTGTTCAGGTGGCAAAGAATTCTGTGAAAACCAAACTGACACACAAGCACATACACCTAAGATTTTTGTTTTACGTTGAGGGAGGTGATTCTGCTCCTCTACTCTGCCTTAGTGGGACCTCACCTGGAGTACTGTGTCCAGTTCTGGAGCCCCCAACATAAGAAGGACATGGACCAGTTGGAGAAGGTCCAGAGGAGAGCCACGAAGATCATCAGAAGGCTGGAGCACCTCTCCTATGAGGACAGGCTGAGAGAGTTGGGGCTGTTCAGCCTGGAGAAGAGGAGGCTCCGGGGAGACCTGATAGCGGTCTTCCAGTACCTCAAGGGGGCCTACAGGAAAGACGGGGAGAGGCTGTTCAGTAGGGCCTGTTGTGATAGGACTAGGGGTAATGGGTTTAAATTAGAGGGAGGTAGATTTAGACTGGATATTAGGAAAAAAATTTTTACAATGCGAGTTGCAGAAGACTGGAACAGGTTGCCCAGAGAGGTGGTGGTGCCCCATCCCTGGAAACATTCAAGGCCAGGTTGGATGAGGCTCTGAGCAACCTGATCTAGTCAGGGATGTACCTGCTCCTTGCAGGGGGGTTGGACTAGATGACCTTTGAAGGTCCCTTCCAACTCTAGCCATTCTATGATTCTATGATTTCAGTGTCCAGAGCACTGTAACTTTCTATGGTTTTGAAATTATACACATAGCAGCAAAATACTATATGATTACTTCCACCAGCTCACAGTGTTCTAATATCACAGTAAACGTATCATATAAAGGTACTGATGAAAAATCTTACATGTAGTATAATTAATCATAAATACAAACATTTATTTATTCCATTTTTTATATGGATAAGCACTAGTATATAATAATTTTCTAAAAAAGGATATTTCTTAACTTCTATTTTATTTTGTACTCCAACACAATATTTCTTTGATGGAAAAAAAAAGACTACTGACAGGTTTCTATTATTCCTATTTTCTCTACTTAACAAATTAATCATACTACTAACTTGCAAAAAAGACAGGAAAGTTAGGTTCCAAAAAAGGAATAGATTTAATTCCTTACTGGTTACAGCATTCTTTAATCAGTGGTAATTTACATTAATATAAATACATTGATCCTTCTTTAGGGGCCCTCTCTTGTGAGTAATTTCATCCTCCAGCAGACATTATGAGATACATTAAGAACTGGTATTTCAACAAATGAGAATGGCTTGATTGTAAGAGAAATAATCAATTAATGACCAAATAGAAAATTTTTATATTGCACTACTTAATTTTATTGCAATATTTAAGGAAAATTCACCTGGATTCTCTAATAAATTTCACTGAAGAAATAATTGTAGTAACATTCACTGGTAATTAGAGATCAGTTTTCTCATGTCACAGTTTTCACATGTGTCATTTTAGAAAATCTTCTACTACCATGCGATCCATTGAACTCATGTGAAAATCTATTTTTAAAGAGAAATTATGTGGAAAGAATGTAATACTAATATTTTAATTGCATTAAAGTAAGCTTTTGGGCTCAGATCTAAGCATAGCATAGCAAAAACCTATTTCTTCAAAGGAGCAGCTACAGAGAAGAACTACATTCACATTTGCACTGAGCTGTTCTTGAAATGACAGAATGAGCCATTTCTGTACTAACAGACAGTTAGGCAGGATAAGCTCAATGTTCTTCCCACTTCCCTATAATTCTTACCTTCTAAAAATTATCTGTTAAGAAAAGCTGACAAACACTGGATATAAACTTCTCTGATGAATTTGGAACAGTATTTCCCAAAGTGCCGTCTACAAATTTAAGTTTTCACCTACACAAAGACCCAGATCCTGAAGGAGTAAGATCTAAAAGAAGTAAAACCTCTGATTAATGAGGGAAAGTTGGGACACCTGAAAAGCACTGTCCTTTAATGCATGCAGACATGGTAACACGCTAAGACAGAAATTATGACAAAAATCAAGACAATGTATTTTAATACTACTCGGTCTATTTACCTGTTTGTCATATAGCCAGTGCGATCCTGAATAATACAGTAGAAATATTTGTCCTTTATGTGCCTCAGTTTTCATTTCTGTAGAATGTGTTCCCTGCACACATATGTGCAGGCATACATGTGTACACATCACACATGTGTGATATTCTATGGGTGAGAAATGGCAAGAAAAATCTCTGATGAAAAATTCTCTACAAGTAAATCAAACGGACTTGTGTCAAAAAAAAAGCAGAAAAAACTTGTGTTTCACGTATGTTTTCCAGACTAGGCCTAAGAGTTAGAAAATCCTCAGTTCCAATTCCTGGAAGATCTTCCAGAGATCTTTTTTTCTGTACATTCCATATTGTCAGTCTCAATTTAAAAGTACAATCAGCACCTAAGAAAACATTAAAATAGCAATCCAAATCCCTAACTAGAATACCATTATGTTGTAGGTAAAGATTCCTTTACATTTTTTTGCAGCACATCATAAATTACAAATCCATTTTGCATACTCAATGGGAGACACTGTTATTCTGGTAGTACTACAATCCCCAACTGTCATTTGACCAAATAAACTGGAAAACAAGAAACTGAGAAAAGTGTAACATAAAATATGTCATCAGCATTAAGCCTCACTCAGTAGGAAAGAAAACTAGATTTTGGCAGCTGGAAGACTACAAGTAGGAGGGAAGGTGAAATGCAGGTCTGTCTGTGACAGATGTCACAAAGACCCAGATTACACAGAAGAAATTATTTCTGCAGTGCACCTAAGATTTTAAGTGTGACGGTAGAATCAGAAAGCAGAGAGAAGAATAAACACCAAAAAGAATGTCCTGACCTAACATTATAAGGGAACAGCACAAAATCAAGGAATATCACAAGGACCACCAAAAGGAAAATACAAGAAGGATTCTCCCACGAATGTACATAAAGTCTGTTTAAATCTTACCTAATCACAGTTCTGCCTTTTTTGTTAAAGTCATAGAATTAATTTGTATTAAAGTCTCTTTTTTTCTGTGACATGACATCTCATTCTGTATTCATTTGTATTGCTATAGTAATCCAAAAAAAACCCCAAACAACTATTTGCCCTCAGCATAGGGATTCCCTTGCCTTCCTTCTTTAAGAACTCTTAAGGTGAGTTATTTGAAAGCACTCCTTCTTTCACTAGTGATGACCAACTCGCTGGTGAGTGATGGCCATCCTCACTTGGTGATTCACTTGGCACTTCACTTAGCAAAAAAACCTCAATGGAATCTGCCGTACTGCATAAGAAAAACCTATTGCCAACTGAAATAACTCTGCATCCTAACAGAAGATTGCCAGAGTAAACTATGAACTGAATGATGGCTATCAATGTGCCTCACAAAAATAAATGGCAGAAACAAAAGGTTTTCAGACATTTTCAACACCAAATTATATACTACAAACTGGAACAGAAAGAAGAATTATAATCTAGTGAACTAGCATTTTGAACAAACTTCTGAAACTTAAACACTGAAAGTTGTAAAAGGCTGTATCTCTCTGTTGCTTGGTTTGTTGCTTGTATAATGAATATCTTATGACACATTCAGTTTTGCATGAAAACTTTAGAAAGCTTAATTAATTCAAGCCTTTTTTAAAGTTAGTGATAACAATTTTCTACATATCTTTACTTACTTGATTTGAATATTATGTTACTAATATTATTGCTACTAATTCAAGTGAAGGAAGAAAAAAAAAATTACAGTAATTGCATGGAAATAAGATGAGAAAGTAAACAGTCCTTCCCTCTTCTCCTACAAAAAGAAAAAAAAAAAAGAGGATAAGATTATTTCTTAGAAAATGTACTGTAAGTACTAATGCAAATATTATTGAAAATCAGGCTAATGGAAAACTAAGAATTATCACATTGAAAGATTTTAAGGAGAATTCAGTAAGAGACTTTTACACATACACACGTGGTACACACATACAGAAAAAAAAAAAAACAAAAAACAAAAACTATTAAGGAAGCACCCAAAAACCTACCAGTGAGGAGACAGATACAATTCTGGTCTGAATGGGAGGGTGTCACACACGTAGAAGGAGAGTAAGCAAAACTCTCTCACCTCCCATCAGAAAATCTGTCCCTGAATAAATAAATAAGGAAAGTGTCTGAATTAGGGTGATTATAAAACACAGCAGCTCTGCTTACTGAATTTATGATAAAAAAATGGAAATTACTAACTGTATTGTGAATATATCTGTTGAGAAAAAATGGACAAAGGAATATTTCTAATAATTGAATGTTTTCAGACAGAATATTGGAAAGTCTCAAAGAAACTAGGCACCATACTAGTAGTAATTAGCTAGAAAGAATAAGGGACCAATGATTTGTTGGTTGTAATTTTTCAGGTAAAAATAGGATCCATATCTCTGTTTCTGTTAAGATTGTTAGACACATTATATATACTTCCATGTATTACTATAATAGTATGACATAACATACTCTGGTTATTCTTTGTATTGGCCTCTTAAATACTCTCATAACTGTATGTCACTGTGTTTTCGGGGTCTATTGGGTTTTTGTGTTATATATTGTATTTTTAACTGCATAACTGCTGTGGAGTCCTTATGGCATATACTTGATTGTCTGACACAAGATCTGTTAACTACAGGCTTCTCTGTTTTTCCTCAACTCTGTAGCATGTTTTTTCAACCTTTCTTCTTCATTTTAAGTATTCCAAGCAATTTTTTTCTCTATTGTTATATTTTCTAAGGTATTTCTAGGCATTTCTGTGAGCATGTCACTCCTTTATTTTTCTCCACTGACTACAATCATGTCTTTCTTTATATTCCTATATTTACTTTCAATGCTACATGTCTTAATAAGAAATATACCTTCCAATGGAAGTAAGTTTCAGTTGCCTCTGGTTCTGCCACAGGGCACCAGTGAAAAGAGCCTGGCTCCATCTTCTTTACACCCTCCCTTCAGGTATTTATATACATTAATGAGATCCCCCTTAAGCCTTCTCTTCTTTAGGCTAAATACTCCTAGCAGAAGAAATGTAAGAGATAAATAAGTTGTATGGATAGAAAGAGGGATATGAAATTATTATCATGTAATAATACACATGTATTATAATGTAATAATAGCACAGCATTAAATTAAGAAATCTTAATAGCAAGCAGTGATTTACAGACTTTCACAAAATTGCCACAGTATGTTATGGATGTGAGAAGTATAAACAACTTTAAAAGCCTAGACAGTAGAGAAGTCCCTGTTTTTTAAGTCTAAACCTTATCTTGCAGAGTATCTGCACCAGCCAGAGACTACACAGGTGTTCAAAATACCTGTGGGGAAAAAAAAATGTAAATAAGGAAAAATTGATGTTGCTCATGAGCACTTGACTATACAAGTCTTAATCTTTGTTTGGCTTACATTATTAGATTGATGTAGCTTAGTACACATTTAGCAGAAGTCAGTAAAGTCAAGGCAGCAAGTGGAAAACTAGTGAGAAGAGAGCTGGATATTCAATTAATGATTAGTGCACATATTCAACTAAGTAGTAAGTATTACAAATCCAATGTAAGATGACGATTTAGATTCCCTGCATGAAGTGAACTGTACAAGAAGAACACTGATTCTCATCACCTGAGGATGGAGGAGCCACCAAACACACAAGAATATTGTTTCTTTGGAGCAATTGTTCATGTGACTGTGATTCTGGCTGTCTTGGTCTTGGTAATGTGCTTTTTCAGTTACATCAGCCCTTCTCCTGGACAATCTCCTGAAACTAAAAAACTTGACATCCCAGTTGGAAGTTACAAACTACTATGCATGGTGCAGGTGAAGTTTCCAGCTCTGGAAATCTCTCACTGCTGTTGGCTGGAAGCAGAAGGGGGCACCAGAAAGAAAATCATTCCATTCTTAATAAAGTATTCACTAAGTGGCTGTATTTTTGACCACTATCTGAGATAAAGAGAACAGGACTAAGCTAAAAAAGAATGAGTTTACATGCATTATATAGTCCTTTTATTCTTGTACTATCTTCTCTTGTCTGTTACAGACTTTAAGATGTTCTTACTTAATACTTGTACAAATGCTGAACTTTTTTTCCCGATACTTATCATAAAAGCTAATAAATACTCTCATCTGCAGAAAACCATTTTACACAGCAGGCTTTTTTAGGACTTTGCCTAGAATACCATGTTCAGTGCTGATCATGTAAGGCAAGGCTAAATAGTTTCACCACTAAGCAGAAAGAGCACAGTATACAGTTTTTTCTGACATCAAATGGACATAACGGACATCAAATGGACATAACAGTCTCCAAAAGTGTAAATGAGAAGAATCTCTTAAACAGCGTCAGAGGCAGATATTCAGATCAAAGAAACTGAGGCTCAGTATTTAGAAATCGTGTCTGACAATCAGCTGAACAATTCAAGGAATGAACTCATACCAAAGGTATGAAGGTAACCTTTTGTTTTGTCACATTGTAGGATCCAGTCGGGGCAGCATGATCAGTTTGGATTTTAACACCTAAACACCAGACTATGAGAGATTTTTGTGGCCTTTAATGTACAAAAGTCTCCAGGAAGCTTTCAGTACATCAAAATTTCGACACTCCAATCCAAAAGTAAACTTGAAATCTCCAATTATCACTTGAAATGAAGGACCTATATGATATTGGAATGTAAGGAATACAGAAAAAAAAAACTTGATATTTTTCAGAAACTCAAACAGAAATACGATACAGATTTCTAAAAAGGTATCCTAGTATGTCAATAAAGCTCCATCAAAAAACAAGTCCTGCTGTTCTACCCACTTATGCTAGGACTGAAATTGGTCCATAGTGATTAATTTGAACTAAGTAGAGTATGCACGGTGTATGGTTCAGTTATTGACCCATAGCTCTCTTGGGTTCCTCTGAGAACGCTATGTCTAGTGGTTCCAGTGCTGATGCGTGAAATGTTCTAACAAACCAGAAATCAATGCAGAGTGCACAGTAAACAGACACAGTCAATGAGCTATTCATTACCTTTTGTAAACCTTCAGTATAATTGGCATGTGGTCAATTTATAAACTGTAATCAACTGTGGCTTTATTTAATCTCATATAAAACGGACCAAAAAGCTTCATGTTTTATGTAGCCATAAGAACATGAAACTGGATAGGTAAGTAACTAGACACCTGAATGCACCCTCCATCAAATAAAATATCACATTTGTCTGTTAGATCTCTAATAGAAGCCGTTTAGTAAACACCTCAGTACCGTAGTCAGCAAAGATAGTTTTGTGTGTGATACTTTCATTAGGTAATTTTTCTGATCAGTAATTAAAATCTAAATCCCAGATGCTTTTTTAAGTAAATTGTTGCCTTCAGGATAGCAATTTCTCCTACTAAAAGAAGGCACAGAGGAGGTATATGTTTCATAATGAATGTTTATTCTTATTTACTTACTGATAGGAATCTTTTTTATCATAAAACTAATTAAAGTTGGAAAATGATAAAGTTAGCCTTTTCATTTTAAATTGAAAGCAAAAAACAAACCCTATAATCACACAAATGTCATACAAAATGTTTGGATAGCTCCTAAAATTAATCAGTCTTTGAAAGATGATTGCCTTCAAAAGAAAGCAGCACTGTAGGATTTATTTCAAAACTTTGAATATAAAGAACAAGGAGCAAAGTAGGGAGCATGGCACTGGTAAGTTTAAAGGAAACTGATTTGCTTTACCATTCACCTATTACTTCCTTCCCATAAGTAAATGCATTATGGGCTTCTAGACAACTTGTCCCTCCTTTTTGTTCAGTTTGGTTCAGTTCAATCTGCTAGGCTTGCAGAGGGTCTTGGGAAGTTTTCAGTTATAGAGCCCTGTACAGCCCTTTTTTCCTCCCTTTGGTGAACGTTTTGAGTTCTCCATGGTCAGCAGATGTAGAGGATTTACGTATCTTACACCACATACTTCATCTAAGTTAATGCTTATACAGTTTTTGTAGTGTATTCTGACCATACTCTGAGCCAAAAGAAACCACATGGTGTTATCGCATTGCAGAGACTAAGATACCATACTTCATTTCATTGCTGCGTTAATTGCAGCCATGTGGTTTCACGGCTGAGTGCACTAGCTGAACAAACTTCTCTCTGCCTAAAGCATTAGACAAGCGAACTTGATAATGTCTATGCGGGCATATCCCAGGGAGTGGTAGTTTCTCTCAATGTAAGCTCAAGGGAGAGAGTGAAACAGAGGAAACTACATGTTGTGAAAGGTAAGACAAAGAAGGCTGAGCAACTCACACACACTCAAATCCATTAAGGTAATATCTGAATTAAAGAAAAAATAAATAAATATACCAGATGCCTGTCTATCTACTGCCGACTTCTCCCTGAAAAAAAAAAGTTCTTAAATCAGGATGATGTCAGAATCTGGGAGGATGAGTTGAATGCATGTCAGACTTTGTTCTGACACTGTGTTGATGACAAATTATAGCCGAGTAAGGGTAAACTAATTAGAAGGAAACTTACGTTGTGAGATGAAAGTAATCTAAGCCATAGGGTATTGACAACATCTTTAAAGTGAAGTTCAGAAAACCCAGCTACCTAGGCAGTTATTCTTAAACTTTTCAAACCACATTAGTTGTATTATTAAAAAAAATATTTAAATTACTTCATCCATCTACTAATCACATCATCTCAGATTAAATGTATAATATGTCAATGCTACATTAATGGAGACGGTCAACTATGCTATAATGCTAAAGATCCAATTTAATCATTAACTGTTAGATTTTGTTACTTCCACTGCTATTTTTAGTTAATAAAAGGAGTAATCTACCTTTTATATTCATTTTCTCTATGCTAACTTATTTGCCTATCAGTTCTGGTAATTGTTACTAGCTTCCTAATTATTTAGAAGTAAAGGAATTGGGTGCATTTCCAGGCTACACAGACTTCAAATTAACACGTTTCTCATAAATAAATACATAACACATTTTCTATTACAGCTTTATTAGTGCTTGGAGCAATTTTTAGTTTAGCAGTTCTTAAGCAGGAAATAAAAAGAGCACTAAATGGTGGAACGTCTTCTCTAAAAAAAGATTTAGGATTTAACTATAACATGAGTCTTGCTGAATTAGTCAACGAAATACTATTTAATTCTTTTCCCTTGTGAATCTACTAATCTAAACTGTTATTTTCTTGATAGAAACTGGAAGGCCTGAAATAGAATTTCATTCTTTGCTAGTGTGTTCAGTAAAAATCAAATGAGGCACACATTTTTATACATTTCTTTTTTTGAGTGACTTGAGAAAAAACATGGCAGAGACCTCACAGAAAATTTCCCTTTCAGGGAATATGAAAGGAAGTGAATAGAAGATGGAATTATCTGCAACCTGAACCTAACAAAATATTACTATGCTTTTATGTTTAATATGTTGGTTTTACATGTGCCATACATGTAATATTATTACTAATCTTTTTTAATGCTAGACACAATTCTAGAAAATGTGAAGCAGGAAAACCCCTTTACCAGACAAGCAGATTGATAAAATGCCAAGAAAATGCATATTTACTAACAAATTTTCCAAAATGAGAAGATGAAGATGAGTTTCAGGGAGAATGGATTCTCACATTCTGGGAGAACGTGATTTTTAAGTAGTTCACTGCAGTGGGATTGAATTCCAGTTTAGTTTTGTAGATTAGCTGTGCTTGAGTGCTGTTCAGCACAAACGTAATATTCTCAAAAACATTCTGGTTAAGTGACTGTTCTATTGTGACACTAAACTGCTATTAACAGCTCACAGAGATTCGTACTCCTTTCTCTCTTTTATACATTTTATGTTTCTTTCCTAACCACCTCTTGTTGCAGTAAAAATTAAACTTTGATGTACCTTTCACCCTAGATTTATCATTGTCACCCAAAATATTCTGCAATACCAGATGCTGACAAAAAACCAGGAGTCTATCCAACAGAGGAGCACAGGAATAGGCAGTAAGGTGGAGAACAGCAGAGCTGCTGAAGACTTTGACATGGCCCAAACTCTCTGAAACTCTAATACGTATTTTTGATGCAGCTGCTGGAAAAAGAATTTGAAAAGTTCTATCTATATTTTACTGAATATTGCTGGGTCATGCATAATAGAGTAGCTTGATAATCTACAGCTAAGTGAAAGAAAGTAGACAAGACAAAATACAACTAAAAAAATCCTATAAAGAATGTAAATCTTGAAAGGTGCCACAGTACCATACAAACAAAAAAAGCTAGAAAAAAAAGACGGCTCCTATGTAGTATACATATGGTCAAGGAACAGTTGCATACATGGACTGATATTGACATAATTCTACTTGTATATCCTCAGCTATCAATCAGATAGCTATTGATTATTATTCTGACTATCCAGGAATAGCATTTTTGGAGAATACTATGTAGCTGCTGTATAAAAATTTGCCTTTCGTTGGATATGTTAATGATATGACTACACCACATTTTCATTTTTATGATTTTTTTTTTTCTTTTTCAAGAAAGTATAATATTATTGTATGTTTCAATCCAATAGTTTTGTGGAAGTTGTAGCAAAATTACTTAATTAATGCTGAAAAATCTGAATGATCAAATTTAGATTCCTATTTGACAGTATCACCTTACAGGACAAGACATTTTAAAAAGGAAGCATTTCTTCTTGAAGTAGAATGTTTAGAGTGAGACTATCTGACTATGTTGGCATTAATGCTAGTCCTATCACAATGAGAAACCTCTTAGACACCATGAAGAAAAAAAAAAAAAAAAGAGCAGAAATGCTAGTTTAAACAAATGCTACATGGGTAAACCTGCCAGAGGAAAAAAAAAAAAAAGAGTGTAATTTACAGTTTAAAAGTTTGGACACAAAAGATAACAGTACTTCGTGAAGTTCCATCTCACTTACAAAGTGATTGCAAGAGGCAGAGAATCATACAAGACAATACAGGATCTCTATTCAGTTTCTCCGCAGTATGTAGACTTGTAACCCAGTGAATATGGTGTTGCCATCACTTGTAACAGGCCACAGGCTTTGTGTTAAGAGAACTACTGAAGCTTCAAGAATTTTAGACTTGTCTTGGCCCACTAGAGATTTGCTTTAGCTTGTTTACCTGTAACAAGAATTATCTACAACCAAATACAACTGCATTGTAATGACGATTCTAACATATCTATATTTCAATAAATAGAGAGTAAGAAGAAGCAGTTGTTTTATATTGAATGAATGATCTATGATGCTAGGAAAAAAAAAAAACGCAGTATACAAGAGTATGGGCACAGGATGATATACCAGATAGCCCCCCAAGGCTATGAACGAACTCTTCAGTTCAATTAACTGTGGTCAGTTACACTCATTAGGGGAGTACAACCTTGGGAGCTGGGTTAAGCCAGCGTTAAGGACAACAAAGGTAACAAAAAGCAAGTATCTAGTTTAGATAAAACATACCACATACACTGACTCCGCATTTAACCTGGAGCAAACCAATTAAGAAAGACCAAGTAAGCAGACTGTGTTAGCAAACATATTAAAATTACCCCAAGCATACCCAAGAATGAAAAAGAAGAAAACTCAAACTTTAACATCCCCAGAAACATTAACAATTAAAGTTATAGGATGCAATGACTCCTATAATTAATTCCCTCCCTCTCCCCACCTCCCCAAGCCACCAACCTCAGGACCTAGAAGAGCAGTGGAAGGTTGAGCACAACACAGAGAAAGAGGAATACTAGAAAATTGTTAGGTTTAATTTGCATTATTAGGAATAAACTGAAAAAAAAACCCAGAGTTATTTGCACTATAAGTGCTAGCATCATTGTAACTAGACTCATAATTCTCTGATTAGACTGTTAAGACTATAATTAGACTAAAACCTCTTGGTTTTACATGTAATGTTCGCTTCTTTGAGTAAACTGTGCAAATTGTATTGCAACCACTGCTAGGATGCAACTGGAATCCAAAAAATTGGTAACTGTTGCAGGGAAAATCTGTTCAATTTATGCAGCTCAAATCAGGATTAAAGCAGCTTTCTGATTTATTAATGAGAAATAATTAACTAGCAGTCAGTGAATTTTATATTAATGATTAACAATACAATGGATAAACTACAATACTAGACACTTACAATAACATTGTTAAACACCTCTTAATTTCTAAACACTCGTCTCTAACCAATCTTGCAGAGTTCTAAAGGCACCCACACCCACGTAGTTACGGGAATGCAGACACAGGCTGGGCTACAAGGACAATCCTCTCAAAAAGCAAAAACTCCCAAAACTTTCATGCTAGCACAGGCATATTAAAAGGAGCTAGCAATACAAATCTACATGCATATATATTCCAAGCAGCTATGCTCATCCTTTAGAAATGGATTAATGTCTAAAATTATTTTAAGTTAATGAAGCTACATAAAATCCACATTATCTTCCCCATTGGATAGTATTAAAAATAGTAATAATTTCACAGCATTGATTTTCATTTGCAAATATATATCCAGTAATTCTGAAATGAAATCTTATTCTACACCTCAATACTGCAGAACTTTAGAATTCATTGTATTGGTCCTCCAGTTTAATTGCAACCACTTTTAATTTTCACATATATATGTGTGTATATGGATGGACGGATGTGTATGTGCTGGTTTCAGCACTAAGAAATTTGCTTTTACATAATGACTAAAGACAAAAGAAAGAAACTGAGAATTCTACATGAATAAATGATAAATTTATGCAAAACAGCCAGAAGCAGTTTGACAGACTACATAATCTGTAACTAAATTATTTTCATAGCAAATGCCAAATAGATATCTGGATACAAATGTTCCTGAAAACACTCATTTATGAATAAATAGATGACAATTTCAAGAAGACAGAGCATACTATTTTCCAAAGTGCCTCAGTGGCTTGCAAACCACTGGCCCTGGACTTGAATGCACTGCAACCTGGAGGTAATTATTTGTGCATGTCTGTATGCTACAGCAGAAACTGTGGCCAGTTATGTGCTACCTTGAAAAGTAATGTATGTGCAACTTTTTCCCTTCAGTGAGGAGACGAGTTGCTCAAGAGTTTCTGCCTGATGTTGAAGCTGCCAAGTGTTGCTAAAGGTATGGCAGCTGTTGAGAAAAATAGCATACAGGTTTAAGTAACCCAAGTAAGGTTCCAGGCAGGAGGCACAACACAGGTGACAGAGATGGTAAGGAGATAAACTGAGGGTGTGTGACTGACATATACCCTTTGAGTACACCCTAGGTGCACACACACTTTGGAAATAAATGTGTTCTGATTACAGCATGAAGAAGAAAAACGAAGAACAAGTTTTGCTCAGATATCTCAGGCTTTATTCAGAAAAAATGTTATGCAGAAATTATAGAAGTTTCAACCAAAGCTGAGTTTAGGTATCTGAGACAATGCCAGTCAGCTTATTCAGCATGAGAGAAAGCCTAAGTCTATGCACTAATGACAAAGGGATGCCTTTAAAATCCTAGAAGCCTTAACTAAAGCCGTGAAGTGGAACTCTCTTTTTCATAACACAACTCATCATCTTACCTCTTTTCTCCTATTCATAATCATGTCACACTACTGTTAGTAGCTACTGTTGATGCAATATGAGAAAAAGCAGTATAGTTTAGATTTTGCTGTGTAAATGTAATTTAACAGCTAGACAATGAGAGAAAGGGAACAGAAGGATTTTTTGTCAGAATGTAGCAATAAATAATGGCTTATACAAAAAGTACTCAGTCAGATTTTGGAGTGCTCAGTAGTAGATTCTGAATCTGGAAATTACTGATTTAGTGCTAAATTTATAAAAAGCCAGTGTAGTCACTGGCTGCAGCGTTCCTATCTGGTTCCAGATCTTTGGATACTCGTATGCAACAACTCATACACTCCACCCATGGATGTAACTCAGCTTTAATCAAGTGAGTTACACACCTATGAAATTTGAAAAAAACGTTGGGTAAACAAGGTCCTGCTGGCTAAGATGGTTCTATTTAACTTCATCTCTGTCTAGGATAGTACAATCCACATGTACCAGAAACTCACTTTTCCATTTATCATGATATATAGATTCCTGTGAATAGGCTGATTTTTGAAATGTAAATAGATGAGCAAAAAGCTTCTCTAACAGTGTCTTTGGTAATAACAGCATCCATAATCAGGCAAGACTCTCTGAAATTAAAATCTCTGTGAAGGAAAAACTCTTAAAAGTAAAACAAAACTAAACCTACATTTTTTTCCCACATTCTTAATGCAGAATAAACAGTATGTTCTTAATTTCAAGGTGAGCCACAGTGCATAATTATTATATATCTCATTGAGGTTACAAAATTTACTGCTGTATTCAAACTTTTAAAGAAAAAGAAATTAGCAGAATGATGAATGATATTTTGATTACAGAGATAAATATGTTGAGAAACGGGTCTTTACATATTCAATATTGTATTGGAATGCTTTCATTTTAGTAACTAAATTCTTTATAAGAATTAGTATAACTTCTGGGTAAATTACTTCTAAAGTAAAGCAGGTGATATAGTTTGATTAGGTAAGTAATATTTCATAATTATGTAATCAGTAGATTAGATCTTCAAGGTTGGTTCTACCTAGATATACTAAAGATCAAAAATACCACTCTGCTAAATACACACAAGCTGACACACTTAATTTCTTTTGATGGATGACCAAAACTATGCATTGCTTTTACTCATGCTAACTAATGTATCCTCTGTGTCATGCATTATATCTGTCTTCATTTTTATAATTATACTTAGTTTATCATAAACATTGCTGAAAATCAGCCCATTGTATAGTCGCAAAGACTGGAACGAGGCAGTTTGATGCATATGTTCTGATAAATTTCAATGCTTTTGTCTGTCACATAAATAACTAGATTAACTACTCCTACAAGGTCAGTTCACTTTTAGCTGTGCTTTGTCATTAACCCTGTTGGTGCTCTAGTAGGTTTATGAGTAGATCATCCCTTGCCAGACTAGAGCATTCTGTCCACCTCCAGCTTTGTAGATTCCTATACCATTTCCTGAAAACTGATGAACTGGTTTTGTGACTGGCAAAGAAAATTCACATTTCCTATAGGAACTGAGACAATGAGTGGTAACTGAAAATATTTTAATCTGATTATATCATATATCCATTTCTGAAAATTTGTGTGCTTGACGAAGTTGCCTACATTGTAAAGCTCTGTCTTCAACTGCTTAGAACTTTGTCAGTTTTCAGCTTTTCTGAAAGAAATTAGAAAAGTCTGGCATTATTCACAAAATTCAGTTCATACAAGTGAAAAGAACGTTATTCGCCAATGTTTGGAGGAAAAAAAAAAAAAAAAAAAGAAAAAAGAAAACTGTTCATCTGAGCAGCCGTAGTGGTTTGAAGCATGCATTCGTTGCACTGATACCAAGGACACGGTCTCCATATGTGCTAGCTGGCAGCTGAAGTTAGTCTGATGGCTTCATTCTTTCATTCTTACATTCTTCCATGACTTTGTCCATAATGAAGACAGTCAAACTCTAGAGATCCTGCTGTGGATGAAACACGGACTTTTTCTTAACGGAAGAATTAAGTATGCTACTTTCTGCATTTGCAGGGGATGATCTAGTTTTTGCTGACATTTCTTCTTGTGACCTAAAACAGCACTGGACTGGACTCAAGGATTAAAAACAGGAATATCAAATCCTGTATGTTCTGGCAACTAAGCAGCATATTAGAGAAAGGATAAGGAAAGGAAAAAAAATACCAGGGCACTGGGGGTGTGCATGACAACATTTTGCTAGAATCACAGGACTTGAAGGATCTCCGAAAGGAAAAGCAGAATACAAAGGACAAAGAGCAGAGATAGATGGAAAGAACAGGCACTGAGGAGGAAAAAGAGTAGAACCTGAGGAGATGCATTGAAAGGATTTTTGGATTGTGAGTTTAGATTTTCTTAGTATTTACAATTGCAAGTAAAGTTGTGTTTTGAATCTAAAGTGCTATAAAAATATGAATCACTGAAAAAATAACATCCTAATTCTCTAAATATGAACTTCCAAAGTTAATGGACATTTGGTAATTTTCACCTCAATGCCTCTCAACTTTGCATGTGATTTGGAAATAATATTACCATTGTAAAATAATTAATAGCCTCTGAATCATTCAAAATCTGTGATACAGGCATTTTAAAATGGTCTATTTGAAAATTATTTTTTATTCAAGAAAGGATCTTGTAAAGCGTGCACTACATGAAACCTGAAACCTTACATTCCCTGAGGAGCTAAAAGATAAATGTTGAAAAATGATGTGAACATACACATTTATTTCTGCCCCTCACTAATATTTCACACCTCTGTAGTAGAGGCACTGCTTCTGACAGATTACCTTTAACGACTGAAGTTATTCAAGCTACTCTGTTTTTTTCAGCACTGAGATGCTCAGTCACAGTCTCAGTTGTTGAGATCACCCCCGATTGCTGTGGGTGGCAGCTCTCACTAGACTTACAGTGGTCTGTATGTCTCTGCCCAGCCCCCACTCTTCACTAAGCAGAGAATTTCCTGCAGCAATAGATGCTTCCTAGCAGGGAAGCACAGAAAGAAGCTGAACTACAGTTCCTAAAACAGCTCAGTTTAGTATTTTCTAATTTTGGAGTGCTTGACTTCAGGGTTTGATGTTCTCTCTTTTTTTTTTTTAATGCAGTAACCTATTTATGCCACAAAGACCAAAACATTATCTATAAATTATCCATCAGAGTTTTCTAATGATTTGCATTATGTTACACAGTAAATGATAAATGTGGCACTATAAATGCCTTACATGATTAATGCACAATATGTCTTGATACCGTAGCTTTTCGAGAAACCATTAAAAGAAAAGTGAACCTAAATGTGAAGCTGGCACATTTTGCTAGGTGAACTATTTTAAAATGTATTTGTGACATAGAAATAAGAATGGACTTTTCTTCATAGCACTACAAATGGTTAAGAGTAGAACAGAAAGATATGGAAGAACTACTCTATGTGAGTCAGACAAAAAATAGCCTGAGCTATGAAGTCTAGTGATCCCTTCCCAGTGGACACAATGCAACAAAGCGTACAGGAAAAAAATAATTTTTAATATCCTGCTCAAAGTGTGAATTCTAAGATAGTTTCCAAGACCGTTTATGACAGTTTCAAAACACTGGCAAGATCAAACCTGAGCTGCTCACATTATCCCAAAACTCTTGAGCAAATTTCTGTGTTTTCCAGGAGAATACAGAAACTCCACTGCACGCAGTCGTAACTGTCGATTACATTCAATTTTGAGAGGGTCCCTAAATACAAGCATTGAACTACAGACTTTTGAGAACTGGATTATTCTCATGAGATTCCAGAGTAATCAGTGGTACCCCAAAGCATGTCCCAGACACAAATGATATTAAAGAAAAGAAATCACATACAGTAAAGTCCTGGTACCTCCACACTAGTGAGCATCTCCAGATCTTTTACAAAAACATTTAAACTCTTTCACAACGTTTGCTACTTGAACAAATGAGTAATCAGTAAGATATTATCAGCTTTATCAACAGCCGCCCATGACTGGGAAAATGATTACCAGTGAGCTCTACAGTCATCTCATCATTTCCACAGTTTGTACCAGTGAAGATTTAATATATACTGCTATTTCTTTTATTACTTCCTGTCTTCAGGGCACATACAGTGCACTTGATACTTGGGATTTTGATTTTTTGAGAAACTGCAACACAACAGGAGAGCAACTAGAAAAACAGAAGCTTCACTACGAACAAATAAAACCATATATAAAGTTAAGTAATGTAAAAAAGCAAATTCTGTACAGTTCAAATTCATTAACTAAATTTGGAGGATGCTTTTGCATTTAATTTCCCTGATTCTCTGTTCTTTATTTGTAAAACAGACGATCCCTTAGCCTCATAAGTAATGTGTTTATTAATGTTTATGTTTATTACAGAGTTATTAATGTTCATGAAGTATTTCATCACTTGCATGATAACTGCCATGCTTATCCTATTAAGGAATTAACCATTTTGTATTCAGAGCAGTCTTTACATAATGTACAATGGAGGAAAGAAAAAACCAAATAATGAATAATTTTTCCTGAGGTAAACATTGTAATTTTATACATAAATGAACTTGTGTACCCGTTTAAAAATAAAAAAAAAAAAAGAAAAGAGAGATTGCATTTAGAAACCATCCTAATGCAGATGCACGGGGGAGCTGAAATAAGTGTATTCCTAAGTTTAATTCTAGAAATTTCCCAGCCTAGATATGTTTCTTTTCATAAAACAATTTATACAGCGGATAGTAATGAAGGCATGTTTGATAAGGATGTAGCACATTCCTGTCAGAATAAGCAGTACACTTTTACAAAAACTTTTTCAAATTATGTTAACATTAACAAAGCTGTATGTCATGTTACCCAACTGTACAACATTGCCCATGTAAGGAATGAATGTCTTTAGAAATCTTTGTGCGAATCCTATAATCATGGCTATCATTAAATAACTCCAGTAATTTCTTACAGTATTTAAACAGTAGGAAGTATCTAACACATAACACAATGGTAAGCATTAATAAATACTGATTTTCTTCATGGTGGTCATTAAAAGGAGTAGTATGAGTATTACTAAAAAATTTCAACATTAATAATACAAAATTAATTTTAAAGCACTCATAGGGCGAGTAGTCTCTTGTAAAGCCTAAAGGAAACGCTTTTCTAACTTTTGGAATTGAGACAGATCTCTCTTTTGCATAGCTGTTGTTGTCTCCAGAGATAAATTGCCTAGAAACATGCAATTCTTCAGCGGAAAGAGCAGAAAATTTTTCTCACCTCACCTCACAAATTGTAATGTTGCTCATTCATTGTTTCTCATACTGTATTTTGGTGCTCTCAGCAGTCTTTCTACTTTCTGGTTTTATAAATTTTAGCATTACTGTCAAAACTGTATTTGTGGACGAAATTAAGAATGGAGCAATCTCGTCCTTTATTAAGAAGAGCATTTTGATTTTTCAGATCAGTAACAGTAGTTAAGGGCACTGATCCATGTAGGTTCTAAAATGAAGATGAAACACTGAGTATTCTGTCCTATGGTTTACCTATAGGATTTATTTCAGAGTCCTGTTTTCTGAGACTCTTCATTCTGTGTGGACTGAACCTGTGGGACTAAACTATTAAGGTCATGATAGGGTTAATGTTCAGTTCAATGACTAAGGAGGCACTGATTGGGTTTCCTATGCATGTAAGTTACACTGCTTAAAAAGAACATGTAATTGAAAAAAAACAGACCCTTACTCAAAAGTAACAGATGTATTATTTCTATTCCTGAAAAAGGTATAAAATATCCGTATCTGTATTTCCTTGTCTGACTGAGCAATTTTCTCACAAATAGAAAGTATTTGGCATTTCTTTGCCAGATTTTTAAAACTTATGAATTGGAAAGTACTGCCTGCACGTTTCACAATGAAAATTAGATTAGGGATTTATGTCAAAATATTATTTTACCAAGACTCCATGTAAAGTAAATATATCCTTATTACCACCACTAACAAATGACAAGAGGGTTAATTATATATGAGCTTATAGAGCAAAATTAAGCTTGCATTTAACTATGTTCCAGTGAACAAGTAACAAAAAATATAAATCTGCCTTTTCTTTTAATTATTATTAAAACACACATATTCTTTTTTTTTTTCTCTGAGTCATGATCACACTAAGATCTTACACAGTAGTAGTTACACTGGTAAGGAGCTTTATTTCAAACAAGCGCTACGAGTCACTTATGCTTTGTTTAGCTAAGCACTCCAAAACCACTCTAACAGAACAGCACATGGCTCACAACTCTCTGACAAATCAGTCTGTGAACTCCAAATAACCTTCCTTAAATTATTATCCTGTAAGCACAGTGCAAAAACATTTTCAGCTAATACTAACAACAAAGAATGTTTAAAAAACATATAGAATAAAACAAATTGATTAACTGTAAAATAGAAAAACTTTAATCACTTATTCATGAAGATAATTTGACCTTTCTCATATTACTGATATCCACACCTCTTTACCCTTTTCTCTTTCAGATACAGCATTAACATAAATATATAAGATTGCATAGAATAAAAATTCTGAATGTTCATTCACTATTTCTTTTAATCACACAGTTTCTATCATTCTTTTCTATAAACACACATACATATACACTTTTTGCTTTTACATTAATCCATATTCCATCAGTACTTCTAATGTTTATTAAACTTTTCAGATATTATGAGAACCAGAATTGTGCTTTTATGCCATCACTTCAACTGTGCTGTGGATTATAAAGATCTTTTTATTTAAATCTTTATTCTTTATTTTGTTTCAAGTGTGAGCTATTTTGAATTAACTAATCCAATCTAATGAGATTAAAAATTACATCATGTTCCATTTCAGTAGAAAAAATACTTCATACCTCTTAACAATCTAACTGAAAAGATGCAGTATACTAACATTTTGACAATTATTTTTTTTCATGCAAGGAAATAAACTATCAAAGAAAAAAAAAAAACAGAATCATTGTTTAAAAGAAGTATTAAAGAAATTTGGGTTAATAGAACAGCTATATCTCTTGTTTTTAATATATATGCCATTTGGGTGTGTAAGCCTTACAGTGATCTGTCTAAGTATAGGATACATTATCTTAGACATAAGAGTAAAATTCAGGTACTCAAAAAGAGCTGAAAGGATTTGAGAGGGGGATTGAGTAATAACAGCTTCACATATGGAATTCTCACTTCACTGTTTTGGTGATTCCTATTACTCTTAGCAACGAAATCTAGCAGTGCTTCTGCAACACACAATTATTTCCTGCAGTGCTTAACTGTATGCTTAAAGATAGGCTTATGTTTGTGTGCTTTAGTCAGTGAAATCGAAGGGAAAGGAAAATTTAAAGCACTTTTTCAGAACGAAGAAATTAAACCAAAAACTCTACTGTACATTTTACGATGACGATCACAGAAATGCATTAATTTCCCATGAATCTGCATAATCTATGTGGATTGTTGGGTATTCCAGGGTGTCTGATATGACACTAGATGCCTAAATTCAAAGAGTTGAAACACTGGCTTGCTTTGTTTCAGTCACATCAGTAAAAAGAAACCAGGAACTACGACTGATTGACTGTTCACTCAAATCCTGCTCAGATTCTGGCTAACACAGCTCATGCTAAGGCCTGATGTATGGTGGGAGCAGCACCATTAGGTCCAAGCCAGAGCAGCATCTAGGCAGGACAGGCAGCCAGGAAGAGCTAGAAGGCCACTATGCAGCTGTTATCACCTGCAGGTTGCTGTCTCCTGCAGCCATCATCGCATATGGATTGTCTGGCAGTTTCATTAGAATCTCCTAACTTATGGAAATGGCACAGACCAAACTCCCAAGATGGAAGGTATAAAACATCAGCTTACCCAAAAAACCTTTTGAAGCCCATCCAACAGCAGCTGGACTGCTGAGGCTTTCCTGCTTTCCAGCATGATATAGGGGACGCCTGTATCGTGACGGAGGAGGAAGGATGATCACTGTCACCATTGCCTAGTTAACTTTAATTTTTGTTCATAGATGCACGAATTAAGAGCTACGGGTTATAAGTTACAAAACCTTATGAAATGAACGGTGAGTGAGTAAATTCATGTGCTAGACTAGCTCGGGCAAAGGGAATTGAGCCCTTGTTCACTCTTATTTGTTTGATGTATTTCTTAATAAGCTCATAAAATAAAGCTTACTTCACAGAGTACGTTGTCCTGTAAATGTGAGAGATCCAAACAGACCATGACGCTATGGCTGCAGAATTATGCCTTCCAAGCGGGATTAGTTAACAGCATGCATCTCATCAGTGGACAATAGTGTGGACAGCTGTAGCTGTAAACCACTGCAGCATGGGTAAGCACAACTTACTGCAAGGCTGCATTAAAGGAACTAAGCTTCTATACTTCAGGGTCAGGTTCAGCAATGCTATGAATTACAGGCAGGGAAACTGTGGCATGCGTGTCTGGCTGGGGATACACAGCCAGCTCATCTACTTTTGCTCACTGTTGGCTGATGCCTGTCTATACTCAGGATGCAGCTTGCCAGAATCAGGATGGCATGTGAAAGGTACAGCAACAGAAAGATGCTACAAATTTTCTATAAATAACCCCAGAAGGGCCTATCCACTGTAGAGATCAACATGCTAGCTGCTAGAACGTGACAAGATGGCTACAAGATATGTCAACGATTATATCCACTATGCACGCTGTACAAGCAGGAGTACCTATTTAGCCTCTGGCTGAAATGAATTCTAGTCTTTCTCCAACTCCAAAAGCCACCTTCCCTGAACAGGAATTTCACTGAGATGTAGAAAGCCTTGCTGTTGCAGGAAAGTTAAATTGGTATTTCAGTGCACCACTGGAGCCAAGGTATATGAATTCAGCTTACAGAAATAAGTTTATAAATTGGTGTTTCCCCTGCCCACGAAACTTTAGAATAATGATTCAGAGTGCAGATTTTGCTAGAGAACATTCAAACAAATTCTCATCTTTACAGAATTCAGAAAATATCCTCTCACTAATGTAACAGGGATAGCAGCATTGCTAAACATATTTGTGCTAAGACTAGATCCTTAGAGGCATAATGATATAAAAATAAAGGTTTTCTATAAAAACACTTGCTAGCATGGTTCAGGTTTACCTCTTTTTCTCAATAGCAGAAGGCTAATTAAAATGTGCATAAACTAAAGATACTGTCTCACGCACAAAGATACGTAAATACATATACATAGCGTACACATATACATATATATATAACACTAAATTTCAATATTAAAATAAATTTAGGGTGGACTTATGATTTCTGAATGCGTCACACTGGTAAGGCTCTATTTTTCTTAGTGTTATTTACAGCTCATTTCTATGATTTATTCAGGAGGTATAGTTATTTTAGGTGCCATTTTTCTTTCAAAAGAGCTTGCTAATAGTAATTCTGCCAAGAGTGTCTAATCTGCTTTTTGTCATAGTATTCTTTATTGCTCATTATACCCTTTCAGTATTTAAGAAACTACGGAAGAAAAGCCTTGCTGTAGGAAATCTGCCTATAACATGAAGGCCACAGAGGTATCTTTAGAGTAACAGTGATTACTGATGTAAGGTCTTTCTTTGAGCACAGAACAGCAGAGCTATAATAACCCTTGAAGAAAAGGATAAATTCAAATCCAAACAATGTTAGCAAAACAAAATTGAAGAGGTAGGGAAAATATAAGAATACAAAATAGTAATAATGCCACCAGATGTACGTTTTAGAACTTTATAATAAATATGATCATTACTGAATAGAAATAAACTATTTTTTTTTTAAGGAATCCTAACCTGAAACTTGTTTTAAATAACTGGGAAAGAACATTACTGACAGTTGTTTAGACAATTATGGTAAAATACTTCAAAATATTTGGACAAATATATTGACACTGTACTGGAAGTGTGAGATAGGTACAGATCACTTCACAAGTGTGTTATCTTGACAACAGAGTGTATTTCTTCTGAGGAAAAATGTTGCCCTGATAAATTTCGTTCACTGTATTCTAATAAAATATTTTCTGTAGTCAATCAAATGTTATGCTATGGGGTCAGTGTAGGTTAGTGAATCTTCTATGACAGTTATTATCTGCTTTTCTTCCTTGAAAGGGAAGAGACAACTTCTGAACTGGTAGAATAAACATAACTACTTAAAAATGAGTGAAACTCCCAGAGTTCCTCGATTCCATATGACTGATGTTAAAAAGTGAAGATAGCAATGGAAAAGAACTGCAAAAAGCTCTTCAAATTGGCATATATGTAATTCAAAAGGCAACCTGCTTACAAAATGTGATCAAAATTTGTTTATCCTGGATAGTTCTATGCCCCTGTGCAATGCTCAGTAAGAATATGAATGTAAAGTAATGCCATATTGGTTTTGTTTCTATATGTTTCTTCCTCACTAAGTGACAGAAATAGTTCCAGACAGAGAAAGCCTTTAATCTATAATCCTCTCATATGCAGCAAATTATGATTCATCAAAACAAAACAATTGAGGATGTAGTTCATCCCTGTTTCTGGACTTTCACACAGAACAGATTTTTTAATGGTTTTGCTCAGATAAAACAGAAAATCCTACATTTGCCAAAGCTTTTCAACCTTAGAATGTGATCAGAACAAACACAGTTTTAACACAAGAATTTTGAGGCTTGCATAAATATCCAAGTGCACTTGAAGGAAGGGTTTTTTCAGACAAAGTTTTAAGGAAGCACAGTAATTTATCTTTGGAATAATCTGAAAAGCTAATTTTTTTTCATTTATTTAGAAGTAATTTCTATAAATGAAGCTACCTTAATGGAAGGAGAATACAATGAAGCTCCTTGCAAAGACTCAAACAGAAAGCAACATAGTGCTTCTGAACAATCAAAGTTATAACAGAATGAAAAGAGGAGTGAATTTTTGGAGTAAGAATTGAACTATATGTCTAAAAAAAAAAACGTACTGGACTTAAAGTCCAGTGAACATCAATCTGTGAAGTTAAAAGCTACATAATGTCTTACATTTAATTAAACAGGAAAACCTCCTAACATCTATCTTATTCATAAATGTATAACTATCTAGCTCTGGTGGTTTAAAACTTTTCTAAACAGGCATGGTATTAGTTTGTTTTATCATGATCTTCGTTTTGGCATATGCTTCAAGGTTTAGGACAAATGCATTTGCCATAAGTATCTGATTTACATTCAGCTAATCAGATATTAATTACGGTGGCACTTTAATTTGTAATAGCAAATCTCTAAATCTGTAAGGAACAAAAACCCTCATATTAATCAAGAATATAAATTAGAAATGATGGCACAATAATCCACGCAGGAAAACATTCACTACATTCACACTGAAGATGTTAATGAGTAGCAGTTTAGCATCCTGGCTCTCTTATTTCCTGAATGTTAAGCAAATAGCATGACAGCACACTTGAAATTCTTGCTCCATTTCCCATATAACTTGACAAGGTGTCTTTAGTCAAGTAAGGTCAACTAAACTTAGATTTTTTTTCTCTTTTTAAGTATCCATTCTGGTCAATATTTCTCTAAGTTATCGTCATTGTGTCAATGGAGTTAAACTGTACTGGTTAGCATTCTCGTTTTCAAACACGGATCAGCTGTCAACTTCTGCAATGCAAAATAAATTGCACAAAGCTCTGTTATTCCTGTGAGATGTAAGTTGTTCAAACCATTTCATACTACATAAATTCGGTAATACTCCTGGTCAAAACTATTCTACTCAGTATTTTTAACTGATAACCGAAAAAAAAGTGAACGATGCAAAACTAATATCCTTTGTAACAAATGTAACTTACACTTCGACAAACTTTAGCAGTAAAAAAAAAAATATCATTAAGAAATGTTTTTATGGAGTAATATATTTGTAAATGTCTAGAAAATTACTACTACGACAAGGTTTTGTATCCCTTTGCAAAAGTATCCTGGCAAAACTAGTTATTCGATAGGATTCTAATTTCAAAAGAACACTTCTTTTTCCCTACCAGATCTGGAGAAATTAGATTTATATCTTCACTGCACAAGGGAAAGGGAAGAGATAAAATTACATATTAATGTTATGGATTCCAGAATTCTAGATGGGTAATTTCAAAGTTAGAATGGGACTTCAAACACTAAAAAAAGGGCCAGTCCAAAGTAGAGTAAAGCAAAAGAAAAAAAATAGTGATAAAAAGTGATAAGGAAAGTAATGAGATCAGTTTTCAAGAGGAAGTGTAGCTTCAGTAATAAGGCAAAATTTCAAATTCTATTAAGTAATGCCTGTGTTTTTTCAAAGTGGCTTCAGATAAACAAAGCAACAGAAATTTTTACTAAACTAAAAATGAAAATTTGTGTGAATTTTTGGCTCCAAAGTGTTGGGTTTTTTTTCATCTCCAATATGCTATGCTATGATAATTCCTCTGTTTTGTTTTAGTAGTGACAAATTTGCCTTAGATATATTCTAGTTTCTCCAGAGTGGAAGAAGGTTAGTCTCGAGTCGAAGAACATACTAAGGAGAGACAGATAAGCAGCAGAGCAGTTCCTCTGCCAGGAAATGCAACAACAACAACAATGGCTTGGATAGAAGTCTGTTGGAATAATCACATTCATTTTAAAGGAGTAAATATTAGAAAGAAGTTGCCAGAGCTGAAAAATTGTGTTCTTTTAACATGGTAATTACAACTTTCTTAACTATGACTGGAATTAAAAATGTCATTAAAAATACTTGAGGTATGTATCACTAGATATATGCTTAAAGAGAACAAAAATGCATAGCCATAAACTTGATGGCCTTATGTACATTTCATTTTCTTAAATTTGTGTAATTCATTAGCCAAAACCATTGCTACCCTTGAGCTAAGAATGAAGTTGTTCTTGAAAAATTTCTTGACTGCTGGAGAGGATCTGGAGTTAGGAAGCTGGGGTCAGTTTCCTGGCTATAACAAATGGTCCCTTTTGTCTCCTGTAAGACAGCTAGTTTTGTACTGTATTTTGTCCCTGATCTGCCACAACTGACAAGTTGCTCTTGGCTAAATAATTAAAACCAAACATAAAAACTATAAACAAACCAAGCAACTTGTTTATATGCCAAAATTATTATAAAAATCATTGTGTTCTTAGAACTTTTCCAGGGCAAAATTCACTACTCTATAGGGAAAAAAAAAAAAAAAAAAAAGTTAAATCAAGGCTGCCAAATCTGACTTTTTGTGTACATCTGTGGTCACTGTGATTCTAAACTGTGGCTTTGAAGGAAGACTGTATTAAGAAGAAAATTAAAGGGTCAACATTCCTTTAAAAATCTTGAGATGACAATGGAATTTTATAGCTTTATAATGAAAATGAATAGAACTGCTCACATGTTTTTTCCAGGAAACTCACCAGAGAGTCATAGTCTTCAAATCAGAATGGTTTGGGTTGGAAGGGAACTTTAAAGATCACCTAGTTCAACCTCCCTGGGGTTGGGCAGGGACATCTTTCAGTAGATCGGGTTGCTCAAAGCTTCTTCCAACCTGGCCTTAAACACTTTCAGTGACAGGGTATCCACAGCTTCTCTAGGCAACCTGAGAAGTTATGGATGAAGTAAGATAGCAAAATTTCCTTGAAATTACAGGAGTAACACATCTTCCTTCAGTAGATTAAATCTTCTCAAATAAATGGTGAAAATGGACTCTGACCGAGTTACTTTGACATTAGCCTCACTTTTAAGAGGCAAGGATGTACAAACAAACATAGGAAAGTAGTCTGATGTTTTTCTACAGAGAAACGACATATACCTAGCGTAATCCAGTATCAAAAGTTTTAATTCCCGTATTGGGTTTGTGTGGCAAGGTTTTGGCCATAGTGGTGGGCTACAGGAGTGGCTTCTGTGAGAAGCTGCTACAAGATTCCCCTGTGTCTAACAGAGCCAACACCAGCTGGCTCCAAGACAGACCTGCCACTAGCCAAGGCTGAGACAAGTAGCGACAGCGGTAGTGCCTCTGTGATAATATATTTAAGAAGGGAAAAAAAAATGCTGAGGAAAAGCAACAGTAAAGAGAGGAGCGAGAATATGTGAGAACAACAACTCTGCAGCTACCAAGGTCAGTGAAGAAGGAGGGGGAGTAGGTGCTCCAGGCACTGGAGAAGATCTTCCCCTGCAGCCTGTGGTGAGGCACGCTGTCCTCCCGCAGCCCATGGAGGCCCACGGAGCAGCAGAGATCCACTTGCAGCGCATGGAGGACCCCATGTCAGAGCAGGCAGATACCTGAAGGAGGCTGTGGTCCCGTGGGGAGCCTGTGCTGGAGCAGGCTCCTGGCAGGACCCATGGAGGACTCACACTGGAGCAGTCTGTTCCTGAAGGACTACACCCTGTAGAAGGCACTCATGCTGGAGCAGGTCATGAAGAACTGCAGCCCATAGGAAGGCCTCAGGCTGGAGATGTTTGTGTAGGACTGTCTCTCATGCAAGGGACCTCATGCTGGAGCAGAGGAAGAATGAGTCCTCCCACCAAGGAGGAAGGAGCAGCAGAGACAAGTGCAATGAACAGACCGCAACTCCCATTCCTTATCCTCCTGTGTCATTGCTGGGGAGGAGGTAGAGAAATCAGAAGTAAAGTTAAGCCTGGGAAGAGGGAAGGGGTGTGGGAAGGTGTTTTTGAGAATTGGGTTTTTTTTTTTTTTCCTCATTATCCTATTCTAGTTTGATTGTTAACAAATTAAGTTAATTTTCCCCAAGCCGATTCTGTCTTGCCCATGACAGTAACTGCAGAATAATCTTTGTCTTTATCTCGACTCACAAGCTTTCTGTTACATTTCCTCTCCCCAGTCCCACTGGGGATGGGAGATGGTGTGCAAGCGGCTGTGTGGTACTTAGCTGCTGGCTGGACCTGAACCACAACAGTACCTTAAACTATAAAACAACTGGAATTTTGAGGACAAGTCTGTAATTCAAGAAAGCCCAGAACCTCTTACAAATATTGCTGAGGTGTCTGTTAAATATGTAACAACTTTAACTGAACCTTGAAAAAACCTCACATAAACTTGATGCTGACACATCAAGGACGTTTTTCTGTTTCTGCTTTGATAAATAAGTTTGCAGAAAACAGCCTGAGGCTGCAGCTGATAACTGGACAGGACTGTATAACAGGTGAAAACATAATTTTAAATATAAACAATGTTTTAAGACTTCCACTTGATGCTAAAAAGTAAAAAAAACCAGACTGAATTACTGAATATTGCATTGATCTACTTTAAGTCATTAAGGAACTGGAGAAAGTAACCCAGAATGAGAAAAAAAAAATAGTTCTCAGGTGGAAAAATAAAAGATCAAATGCGATACTCAGGAAGTCACACTACAAGGCTTCAGAGATAAAGGCAGAAAACATCATCAGTTTGTTTCAGATTTTATGATTTGGAGATGCTTGGAGACTACAGTGGTGGAAGAAAAATAAAAACTGTTTTGAAAGCAAATGTTCTAAAACCAGATTTTTCTCTAATTAATTCACTTGTATGATACTTCCATAATCCAAAAATAAAATTCATATATAGGTCATATACTCAGTAGTTCCATAAAATTAGTATCTGTTCTCATAGTTTTCTCATCTCATATTGCTGTATAGTAGATTAGAAGTATTGAGTAACTTTTCCTGAAGTAGTTCTCCGAAGAAAGAGGTTACGTTTTTGCAACTATAATTAACGTTTTAATTGCAGTCAGGATTCCCAACATGTCCGGTTAGGTTAAATTAGAGAGGATTATGTTAATTCTTGTATCCAAGTTACAACATTAAAGTCTGCATAGGTGAACAACCAGGTGGTTACAATACTGGCTGGATGACCACGCTCAAAGTTTGCTTCAGGAGTTACACTCTACTTAGAGGCCAGTAACAAGTGGCGTATTGCAGGTGTTATTGTAGGATCTGTTCTGCTTAACATCTTTATTAGGGGAGGAGGCAATGGAATACCTGCTCTAAAAGCCTGCAGGTAACACCAAACTGCAGAAGCAAGCAATATGCTTGAGGGTAAAGCTACCATCCAGGGGCTTCTACCCAGGCTAGAGGGAAGAGCCAGCTATACAATATGAAATACATCAAGGTCAGAACTCTCCTGAAGATTTCTGAGCCATGCAATTTTTCCACAGTCTGGCTTCATGTTCCTCTGCAGACATCTGTGATGGAGAAACATGTCTGGTTACTTTTTAAAAATGGATTAAATGTTACCTGATAAACTATATATATATGCATGAATGTTCAAAGAACAAGGAAAATCAATTCTATAATTTAATTTCCCTGAAAACAAGAATTCCTATTCTTCCTTCGTGTCCTTGCTTTCAACACTTTATAACAAAGACTCCAACAGCAGGTAGTTTTTTGTATTATATGAGAGAAATTTCTCCAAATGGATCAAAATATTTCAGAGGGATTTAAAACAAGCTACAAATAGAAACAGTACAGGATTTGTTACTTCTCAAAAATATTTATATTATTCCTGTAATGCATCTATCAAATAATGTATCTAACTAATGAGGAAATACAGGTAAATACTGTAGAAAATTATATACAAAGGACGAGAGGCAAATGTAGTGATAAAGATGTACTTGAGTAGAACTATGCATTAGGTCTATTTCACACATCTGATCAATCTTTTTCCTTCTGGCTGTACCTCTGGCATGTTCTGTGCCTTTGACTGCTCCCAATGACCTTTGCCAGTTTTGAAGTGCTCAGGTTGCAAACATATTGAAACGAATTTGTTTTCCTTGTGTTTCTAAAGCTACTATGCTTATATGCTAATTACAAATAAAATGCTTGACCCATAAAGGAATCAGCAGGAAACCTGAAATGAAGGCATTATCCAACATTTCATGCTCCTTAGTGATGCCATTTTAAATATTTTAGACAGTCTATAAATACTTAAAACCTCACCACAGCAAATTATGTCCTATTATGCAAATAAATAGCCTCCTCCCTGGTTTCATTAAAGATTCCAAATGACAAGCTGAGCAATTTAAACATGGCAAGGTACTACAGTGAAGTGAGAAATCTTCCAATATTTTTTTAAACTGTTAGTGCCAAGTTTCATGTGGATTTTTACTTTAACACTTTAATTTGCATGAACAAATGAACCTTTAATAAAACTTTTGAAGGTGGTGAAAATGCATCATTTAATTAAATTTGATTTGTTGTGAAACTATTGTGCTTCATGAATACTTAAGTTATGCAAACTCTATAGCAGAAAAAATACAAGCCTATGACTTTTTTTTTATAGAAATCTATTTATGTACTATCATTTCAGTAAAATCTTTATTTGGTCACATACACTATATATATAAACAATATGTCAAGCTTTTACATTAAAAATTGTTAAACATGTCAGCTTGTTTTCATAGTGGAATTCAAATTTTATTTCAACAGAAACAGAGTTCAGCTGCATTCCCATATACCTAAAGCAAGCAGACTTACATCATAGAAAGTACTTTTACGTGGGATTACATTTTTTGCAGCAGTATTTTTCCAGATGACTTGATTTTTCAAATCTACAAAGTTATCAAGACTCTTGAAATTACATATTTTTGTATACAGAAATATATATTGACCAAACTACAAAATCAGAAAAGAATGAAAGATTATTCCTGTATATGCTTTTCCTTCAAATTTGCAATTCTAATCTTATTATCTACATAAAGTACTGTAGGAAAGATAAACTACAAACATATCAAATATAAACAATATTTAAAACATAAAATTGAAAAGCTTGTACCTTTTATCAATTCAAAACCTTTAAAAAATCTTCTTTATCAATATGCTAATGTAAATTAATTACGTATCACCAGAAAACTGAAACATGAATGTGTGCCTGTTTTTTAAACTTTAAGGTCAACTAACTACTATTAACCTCCCAGTCGGCAGAACTTCCAAAGCAAATAAAATAAGAATTTCAGAATGTTTTTTCAGCATAACCCTAAAATTCATTGAATTCAGTCTTTTTTCCTGAGTAAACATTACAAATCTATACTTCCAGGTTTTCAAATAAGGTTAAAAATATGCACTAGCATATAATTTCCCCTTACAAAATAAACCTGTGTTAAAATATTTCTGTAGTGGTGCTCATTTACATAGAATCATAGGATCGTTAGGGTTGGAAGGGACCTTTAAAGGTCATCTAGTCCAATCCCCCTGCAAGAAGCAGGAACATCTCTGACTAGATTAGGTTGCTCAGAGCCCCATTCATTTGTATGTACAATAACAAATGTTTCTAAAGGTTGTCAAAACAGCGGGCTTTGGATAACACCAAAATGAACACAAACTAAGAAAACTCTGTTTAGAAAATACCCATTGCATTCACAGACCTCTACAGCATGTAAACATGACAGTATATTTGCTTCTGTCCATACTTCTACCTGGTCTCTTTGCCACATCCTGACTTTGGCTGGATGCTCCCTCCTTTATTAATACTTTTGCAATATAAAACTGTTTTTTATTTTTGTTCATCGCCCTCCAGATGCTGTCACTCTAACTTACATATCATCTGCAACCTAGAATGCAGGTTTTTTGCCACCTTCTAAGAACATCCATTGCTTAAGGGAAAAAGGACTTCCCTCTATCCTCTTCTAAAAAGGCATTCTTTATAGTCACAGCCATTTTATTACTTGTGTTCATGTCAGGCTTTGCAGCCCACTAAATGATGCAACTAGTTAATTTGTTCTCTCTTTTTCTAATTGAGGTGCTGGGAGTAATGCAAGAACATAAATTTCTTTGTCGCTTTCTCTGGGTATATTCAGGTATGTATATTGAGCCAAATTACTGAAAATCAAGTGTATTTTAGAAGTCTGCATACCTAAACCTGTTTAACCGACTGTGTTTTATGTAGAACCCTGTTCCCATAAACAACTGAAATCAACCTCAAAGTAACATCAAGCAGGATAAATGAACTATGCAGTGCTTCGGCAAAAAAAAATAAGGAATACTATGCCAATAGATTCTGGAATAAACAGAGTAGAAAATTAGATCAAGTTGAATGATGTACATAATCTTCGTTTGGGAACAAGCTTGCTTTTCTGAAGAATATTAGCAACAAGTTTATTAGAAAAGAAAATTCTGACATCAAAAATAGAAGTTGTCTCCTAGCAGGCTGGGTTTGGTTTTTTTTCTACTAAGAAAAAATTAAGAGCTTATTTAGCTATTGAGAAGTAGAGAATGTGTGTGTAACAACTGGCGAGTAACATACCAATGTGGGTGCATGCTAAAAAATGCATTCTTCAGGAACCAAATGCAAAGAAATACAAAATTACACGATAGACAGTCAAACACTAGGAAAAAAAAAAAAAAAAAAAAAAAAAAAAAAAAAACAAAAAAAAAAAAAAAA
>WHYT01017398.1:772334-795209 GCA_009806455.1 Tetrax tetrax | reverse complement strand
AAAAGAAAAAAAAAAAAAAAAAAACCAACCTGGACTAGCCAGAGCATACTCAATGCCTGAGGTGCAAACAGAAGTTTTCAGCAGCAGTGTTCATCTTATACAGAAAACCAAAATGGAAGTGTGGAACCAAGAAAATAATTTGCAAGACAGCAGGGAAAAAAAGAATGACATATGCGACATGTAAGTATCAAAGAGAAATTCGCGTATCTGCATATAGAAAAGGCACAAAGAGATGGAGAAAGTGTGCCAAAAATATTTGTGCTATGCAAAGCAGTGGTAATACTGATAATTAAGCATTAGTTAAACATTGGAACAGATCTGTATGAAGTGCAATAAGGAAATCACTTTATGAATTATGTTACACAGGTGAATAGGAAATTATGTAAACTATGGTGCAATTATCTATGCAATTGGAAACAGTCTTCAAGAAGAAAAATTTAGAAGAGCAGTATTTTGGCTACAATATAGAATAATATTTACTGTATTTGCACCAAAAAATTAGGATGAGGAGGACGTCCTTTCCACAAAGGGGAGAAACATAGCATTAAAAATAACTATTAAATGTTAATATTTATACTTCTACAAAGAACATATGCTACCAAACACAAAAGTAAGTAGATTAATTAATTAATTAATCTCTGCATCCATACAACATAATCTCAGAAAAGATTACTGCTTAGGAAAGATTTTCTGGAGCGCTTGAAGGCAGAGACCTAGGACACTATCAAATTAGCTTTATCTGCAAGTGCCATTTCAGTATATTATGCCTTATAAACAACAATATTATTATTCTCTGAAGTGGGATGAAGTAGATTTTTAAAAAATCGCTAAGAAAAATGTTTTGTTTACCATGTCCTGAAGTCATTCAAAGCAAGACAATACCTGCCAGATTTTGAACATCTCTGGAATTTGAGAGTCACTTCTCTTAAGAGTGCTAGTGTAGTTTTAGCATAATTAGAGGACTTTAGAAAAGACTTGGTGCAATTTCATATATTTTCACTTTGTGTTACAGCCTATGCACAGCTCCTGTGCATGTCAGATGTTTCAGACCTGTAGACAAGCTACATTAATGGTCTCACATGTGCTGCCATTCTGGTATGACTGGGACCCATTTAACTTCATCTGCTATACATCTGATAACCCCCATGAGGTTCATTCGGTTAGAAGTTTAAATCTCTTACACCTAAGTTCGACTTGGTGATGGGCAAACTATAGCACCCTACAGTGTTCCAGTAAAGCGTCCCAGTTGCCAAGCCAGGATGATCTTAACATCTGCTACACCACACACTTGTATTCACCTTTTCTGTATTTATGCACTTTTTGTGAAACCTCAGGTAACTAATCAGTTGTGATCACAAATCCAATCTCTTACAAACAAAGATTACATTGAACCTCTGGCATGCAATATGTAGCAATTTTTACAGAAATTAATAAAAGGCTGTTCATAAAATAAACAATTTTACTGTACTTCTATAACAATAATGTATAACAGGATTAAATCTCTTTAAAACATTTTTAACATTTTTTAAAAGGCAGTATCCTCAGTTTACCTCAATAAGGTATTTATAAGGAGCATAACATTGAAATTTTCTGAAAACAAATAGCTATAAACATTCTTCGCTATACGAAATACTTGTAATCAAATCAAGTATTACTTTCCTTATTTCTGCTGATATAAAGAGGTAGATAGTTTAAAGATTAAGCTATATAAGCTATCTTGGTTTATAAACAAAAGCAAAGGTTTTCCCTTTCAAAGTGACAAAACGATTTAAGAAGAGCCTATCAAATATGGTCATCAATAGAAAAAACACACCATTTACTGCGATTCAAAAATCTCACAGTCAAAAAAAATTACATTAATTCATAATATTAATATAAAGATTAAATAAAACAGATAAATATGGTAAAATTGGATAGATGGAAAGATGCCTTTCTACATAGAAGCAGCATAAACATTTAAAGTTTAACATATCTAAATGCTTAAATGACCAATGTTCTTGTAGGTAAAAGAATTTCAAGCTCAATTTCAAAATGTAAATGTATTTGAATTTTTGCATTGAAACTATCACTTATAGTATAGTACTTGTTGCTTTTAGTTATTCCATTTACCCATCATTCACTCTCTAATCTCCTTTAAGCCCATGTTTCTCCATTCCATATACAATAGAAGGATTAAGCACATCATACCTCTTAACTTTCTCCGGAGGATAACAGATTTAATTACTGCTCTTCCTTCCATGCAAGCTTTCAAGTCAGCAGACTTTGTGTAGCTCTGTAGCGTAATTTTTAATACAGAAATGTTATGTGTCTGCATTCAGGAGACACAAGCAAAGCACATGTTCTGCAGTGCTGAATAGAAGGTATTTGCTATTTATAATTCTCATAATTTATATTTTAAAAATATATTGCATCTAATAGTTTTTAAAGTCTGTTTTCAATACAGATTCTGTCTTACTTTTAGAATAAAAGAAAATTTAATGAAAAGCTGATTTTAAATTAAGGTGTTACATACTATTAATAAGATACAAGAACAAAAGCTTCACATAGTGCGTATACTGAGCAGTTGTACTGAAAGTAAACTTTTCCTATGTGTGTTCTGTGTTTGTGGCATTAAATTTCTCTGTACTTTGAGACCTACTCCAAAGAGATTTTGCACAAAATCAATTCATTTCTCAACAGAAAAAAAAAAATGTGGTAGTTTTGCTGTTCATTATGAACTTATTCGCTGCAAAGGTAAAGGAGGATTTTCTCTTTAGTATAATTTTCTCCAACCTGGTGATACATACCAACAGACTTAACTGCAGCTTTGTGAAAAGTTATCTTTTCGTTTACTTTTTTTTCCTGGGATTCTTTTAGTATGGGACAATACTTCGATACTTCAGAACGGATATCAAGAGATAAACTATGAAAAATTTAATGTAATTTCAGTTTCACCACAAATATCTGATAATCAAAGACTGATTTAACACACTATTGGTAAAAGAGAAGTTGAACTGTAAAAGAATTAATAATTTTAAATTCCTTTTATTACTGTAATTTTGTACCAAAAGGTATTCCAATTCAAGCAGACAAATCCCAAGTTGTATTTTCATTAATCTCCTGAGGAACTGAGAGGAACAGCTAAGGATTCAGATGCACTGCAGTACTTAAAAAGATGTACTTCAGTGTTGACTGTACAATATTCTACATTATTATTTATTTTAATTTGCAGAATAAAATGAACAATGATGGAAAAACACAGTAATCTTTAGTTAGCATTAGTTTTCTCCACGAAAGTTAGCAGCAGATCATACATGGTTAAAGGAAAACAGAAAATGAATGAAATAAAAAAGAACCAATGGGAAGCATATAAACAAAGATCACGTAAGATACTAGATTTGTAGCTTTCTAAAATTTGAGCACTAACAGAGAGAGGGAATTTCATTTTCAAGGTTGTAAAATTATATATCCATGCCCCAATAGTCGTACTAGACTGTACACATCCTCTGAATTTACTTATCGTGAATTATCCTATTCCATTTCATGTCCTTTGAATGCAAGATAAAGCAACATCATACCCTGTAACTACTTAGAATGAACCATGAATCATCATAGTGCAATGGTCAACTTCTGAGGAAAAAAGATCACTGTACAAGGCTCAATTGCTTATCATCTAGAACTGAATACAAACTAATTACTTTTCCCCACAGGAGGAATAAAAATAAGATTCTGTAGAACAGATTTGCAGTTAAATCATCAGATATGCTTACTAGCCTAAAAAAAACCTAATACAGCTATAATTTTCAGTGTTTTAAGACAGTATAATAACAGAAAAAGTTACTTTATCAAGAGGAAATAGTTATGTATAACATATAGTCAACTATGCCCATAAGAATAGTAGTTTTGAAGCTAATTGAATACAAGCTTTCAGCCACAAGATATTTTTCTACGAAAATTACAAAAGGAAACTATTGAATTAGCATCTGGAATGAAAATTAAATGCACAAAATAGAGGGATCCACAGCTGGAAAGGTCAGTCTGCAGCTCTCACCTTTGTTGATGAAAAAAATGCAAAAAACATATATATGATAAAAAGCTGCATGACGTCCTCTGTAGGTTAAGTAACCAACCAAAGATACAGCACTTTCTTCATTAAAGAAAGTATGTTAGGAATATGAAATTTCTTGTGCTTTTAAAAGATCATTTCAGTTCAACAGCACAGAGTATACTAACCAAATCCAAAGCCCGCGGCCAAATATTTTCTCTAAAAACTTACAAAATGAAGTGAAACATGCATGCAATTTTATTATACACCTTGAACTTACTACCTATTTTGTATTTGTTGCTAATGCAGATTTTATTTTTTATAATTATTATTATTGTTGTGGTTTTGTTTCATGAGGGGGGGCCTAAGGTGGCAGCTTCTGTAGGAAACTGCTAGAAGTTGCTCCCCTTTGTTCAGTGGACTCGACCGGGCCTAGGGCGGACCTGCTGCTGGCCAAGACTGAGCCAATTGGTAGCAGAATGTTCCGTGATAACGCCTCTGGAACAACATATTAAAGAAGGGGGAAACAGAAAAAAAAAAGAAGAGAAGAGAAGATGTGAAGAAGCTGAGTGGGAGCAGAGGCTCAGAGGGGGAGGCGCAGGCCTCGTGGGCCCAACTCAGCCCGGCCTGGCTGCAAGAAGTGGAGAGGAGATGAGATGGATGATGTGAAGAGATCCTGAGAGGCGTCTGCCTACCTGTTGTGAAGAACTTTTCTTGTGAGAGGAACCGCTACAGACGCCGAGGTCAGTGGAAAAGGAGGGGGAGGTGTAATGCTGCTCATGGCCAAGATTCCCCTGCAGCCTGTGGTGACGACCATGGCAGAGCAGGTTGTCCCCCTGCAGCCCATGGAGGCCCATGGAGGAGCAGAGATCCACCTGCAGCCCGTGGAGGAGCCCACACCGGGGGAGGTGGATGCCTGAAGGCCCATGGAGGGCCTGCACTGGGGCAGCCATTCTGGAGGGACTGCACTCTGTGGAAGAGATGACCCACGCCAGAGCAGTTTTACGAAGGACTGTGGCATATAGGTGGGACCCCACACTGCAGCAGGGGAGGGAGGCAAGGAGTTCTTCCCCCAACTGTGAAGCAGCAGTGTAAAACAACACGTGATGGACTGACTATAACCCCCATTCCCTCTTCCCCCGTGCTGCTCAGAGGGGAAAGGTAGTAGAGATAATGTTAAGCTCGGGAAGAGGGAGGGGTGAGGAGGAAGTTTATCTTGTTTCTCTGTCTCATTATCCTGCTGTTTTTAGTAATAAATGGTTTTCCCCAACTTGAGTCTGTTTTTGCCCGTGACAGTATCTTTAAGGATTTCTCCCTGTCCTTATCTCAAACTTCGAGCCGTTTTTCTTATATTTTCTTTCTTATCTGCCCCTATTCTCTCAGAGGGTGTGAGAGAGAGAGAGAGACTGTGTAGTCTGGTCCCGATCAGGGCTGAACAATTACAGAGACATATACAGTAAAAAAGATTACTGTTAATATATCATAGCACATCTATCAAATCTTCACATTTCAATGTGAAATTCTGTCCTCCGTTAAGCAACTTAACTGCATATTAGCAGATAACTTTTTTCCTTAAACAATTCTATCATACACCAAAACCTGAAAATGTAATAAATCAACCATTTCAGCCTCCTCAGATACCTAAAACCTATGTACAAAGATTCAATTCAGTGACACGTGTAAAATTAATTTAGCCTGGGTTTTATATTGGTTTTTTGTTGTTGTTGTTTTGATTTAGCTACCTAAATATGCACACTGCAGCTCTCTGAAGTGTAAGCGGATATTTAATCTCAGTGGCTAAGGATTTTGAACTGGCTTAAAGTGCAAATATTGCTAAAATTTTAAAGTTATCAGGCAATACATGTACTTACATTTGTCTATTCTGAAAAAAAACTTTTCATGTGGAAAAATGTTCAAAGGCATTATTCATCTAATTTAGTTACAAATTCCTCAACCAACTCTGCTATCAACAAACCCACAATGCAATTTGGATTAAACTCTAAACAATTCAATCAACTTCTTCATAGAGTTCTGTATGTAAAAACTTGAGTGTGAAATGTTGCTGATATTGAAGAAAAATATCTCTGAAGTTATATCTATGCTGAAAAAACTCCACTAGATGTTGAGACTAAAATAATTTTTGAGAATTTTAATATCCTACATACAAACATATTTGTTATATATTTGAATTCTGATTGTTTTATCTGTTTTAATTTTTTTACTTTGATAATACGCAGTAAATAGAGGAAAATGAGTAAGATCATAGATGACCTCAATTGAATTAAGGTCTGTATTTCAGTCAAAGAATTCTGCTGATGCTGTGATATGAACCATACAAGTGCAATATAAGCAGTTAGTGAAGGTCAACTCAACTGGGAGAGTAAAATGCAAACTTCGCATTAAATTAACAGTCTCCGAGATGCAATGTCTATGATGAACTTAGGCACTAAGCACAGAAAAGCTAAAAGGAAACAGCACTGAAAATCTATCAAAATCACAACTGAGTTTTCTTCTTTTCCCCTTTTAAAATTCTTCTGTATTACAAGATCATCATCTGTTGCACACTAAGCAATTTTAGCCTTACTTCTCTTTACCAAATTTCTTAGTATAATTACAAGCACATACAACTAGAACTCTATTTAAATTACTAAAGTAAATTATGAACTTCTATAATAGTGGAATTGTACGTTTCAGTACATTTTTTTCTTATTCAATTTTGATATCAAATAAATACATAATTTTATAATGTTACTTACATTCAAAACATGAACTCCAGTCCTAAAGCATTACAGGATATTTTTTTCTTTTAAATACCCATAATTAGTACCTATACAGATTCTCAAAATCTAACTTAAGATTTGCATCAATGCATGAAGTGCATATGTGCACAAAACAATAGATACAGATCAGTAACAATGACGGCTAGAGAAAATCCTCTATTTTGGATACAACTCTTTGCCAGACACCACCCAGGGCTACAACATTTTGTGGGTTTATGCTGGGATCTTCACTCTTGGTTCAATAGCTTTCTTTTCTCACCTAGCTGGAGAACCTCTCTAAACTCTTCGAGCACTACAGATGACTTGAATGACCAGACTGTAATGGCATGCATCCAACAGAAAGGAAAAACCTCTACTACAGTGACCATATTTTGTTTTGTAACATGTATAGAGCTTTCAGATTGTGCTCGGATAAAATGCAGCATGAACTAAAAACATCAGGAACATATATGACCATAGGGAACAATAATCTTTGATGTGTAAAATACTTTATTTTTCTCAATTCTTTATCTTGTTTGCCAATTCTGATATTCCTATTATCTGATAATTTCTTTAAATAAGAATGTAAAGGCACGCAAGAAGTTTCAAGCTTCTCTCAGAACTTTCTCCTAAGGGGTTGCTATGGCAGGAAAGGAAAATCCTGGTATGTAGTCCTTTGCAATTGGACAAAGACTTCAAGCTTCCTAGAGCACCAAGTTGTAATCCTTTGCATATATGAACTGGTAATAATTACTTCTGAATGTAATTTCAAAAGTGCACGACTCTCCATTAATTAATTAATTAATTAATTAATATGGTATATGTAAATACTTCATTAAGTAGAAAATATCTGCTACTGGGTAACCTCTTCAAAATTTTCAGAACTGTACTTGCAAAACTTGTATGCTCAGTACATCAGGATTTTTCCTATAATAAATATATTAAATATTTTGTGAACGAAGACATTTTAGACCATGCTGGCTTGAAATGTGGCATGATTTTAAAGATGGAACTGGAAACATTAATTTCAAACTACAACATTGCACAATCAGAAGTTCAGGTGTTTGGTGTTCTTTTTCAATGTGATCCTTCCATAGTCATTAAATTTCTTTCAAACTAACAGATTCGCTCTGAGATCCTTTGTGGATCAAGGAGTAAAACAACAACTGCAATAAAAGTTCCACAAAATAATTCTAACTTTTTATAAAAAAACTGTTTACAGTAAGACTTTTGCATTGCCTTTTCTCTTACATATTAGGCAACTTAATTTCACTGGAGTGACTGCTGCCTTGTTCAAGGCCCAGTTGTGTTGAAGCAAATGGAATCTCATAATACACTGGGAAAGTTGATAGCACTTGTTATGCTTTACACACATACTACAGTAATGCTCTTGGAAATAAATTGCCTCATAGATTGATGAAAGTGACAGACTTTAGCACGCCACTGTTTACACCCAACTGAGGCCATTATCATTCATTACAGGGTGTGGGTTTTGTTTTTTTTCTTTTCTTAGCTAAGCGGCAATAATTTTCTCTAAACAATTAAGGCTTCTGTGTTTTTTTTTTTTACTCTTTAAATTACTTTTAGCAATAAAGGTGTCACAGGATCATTTATTCTCTCTTGAGCAGTACTTATTTCAGTGACAGTTACTGCAGAAGTCACAAGGATGTCTTTTCCTGATCCCCTTCAATCTGAAGCCTCTTAGAAAGGAGTGTATAATTATTACATAGTCTATTTACACAGTGCAGTGTTAGGCAGCAGTGCTCAAAAGACCTAATCTAGGCAAATCTGCAGTCTAGTAAATTTGATGTGGCCATTGTTTGTCACAGACTTGTGGTTTGTCCTCTATTCCTTTCCTCAATAATTTCTAATATTTATTTTGCTTTAGGAATTCAACAGTTAAACAAGGAATAAACTCCCCCAAAATTCTAAGTGCAAAACACTTAGAAACAAAACACTTAGATGAAATTTCTAGAACTTTCATCTTATAGAAATACTAACCTAGATATTCTTCTTTTCAAGTGAAACAGGACACAATTTTGAACAATCACTACAAACTCAAAATTACAAAAAAAAAAAAATCTAATATAGCACTGATTAGTCACTGGAATACATCAAGCTTACGGCACAAAACTGTTATGCTTGCACTTCTCTATGGCAGTGGAGCTGGAGCTCTCAACTTGGTAAAATTTTAGAAAGATAATTTTCCTAGAGAACCAGGGCACCATTTTCTTCTCTTCCACTGTAATTTTGTGGTTTGTATAAGAATAACTTTTCTATAACACCTTACATACATAGAAGTAAATACATCTAAATGTACAAGGCATAAAACTGACTACATGAATCTACATGAAATTTCATATATATATATGAAATATCTATTTCATCAAATATCTACCTGAATAATGTAATTTTTTAAATTTTTTTTTATTTTTTTTTAAATAAGCATGCATAAAAATCTTTGTGTTCTTTCTGGATACTAACACAAAATTGCAAAAGCATTTCTGGTATACTATGTTAACACAAAAGTGTCAACACTTAAAATTTTATATTGTACACCTGAAAATACTTGTATCTAATTTGTACAAATCCTAGCTTCCTGAATTCATTGGTAACTACATTCAGTGGAGCAAGCCAAAGGAAGCATAATAAAGGCTGTGGGTTTAAGGGGTGATGTAATATTACTTCCTAATTTTTCTGTTTATCTTTGCAGTTCACATTATTTTAGCTAGCTGAGCTGCAAACCCTTTTTCCAAAGGTCATACAGAGGTTGTGCTGATACTGCATAAGAGAAGAGGACAACTCTTAGTGACTAAAATGAAATGATAACAAAGCAGCAACATCACACCAGAGCTCACTAATAATAGTAGAGAAAGACAATATCCTCAGATTAAATATCCCAGTCAGTATGAATAAGCATTTAATGTTCCTATGACATATCCTAGTGCATCTGTATATATTAAAAAATGCTGCTTCATCATCAAATCATTCCAAAGAAGGTCACCATTATCACAACCCGGATTGATATAGCATTCTTAAAATTATAACTAATATGATAATTTATTACAATGACAAGTAATATTTTGCATGAGTAGTTTTTCTCTTTGCTATATTTTCTAGATTTTTTTCTAATATATATATATTCAGAGTGTATTGTCTAAAGTTATTCCAATTCTGGACTGTTTCCCAAAATATATTTTTCATAATAAATAGTTTTAGTCCCTTGCTCCTTAGAACATGAAAACTGTATGTATATTTTGGAATCTACTCTAAGAAAGTGCTAGAAACAGAGGTATCTTTGAGGAGAGAATATAGATTACCAGCTACAGAGCAAACTGTAGTGTCCATCTTCACGCTACCACAGTTGCAAAGAGTGAATAAATACTGATAATAAGATATGATTTAATAAAAAACCTGAAAAATTAGAAATTCTGAAAAATTGGCAGTCTGTTTCTTTTGTGAACTTTAAAAGCATTTGTGATGCCTGACACTACTCAGTAATATTTATAAAAGTAATAGAATGACATTAAATAAGAGGTTCTAGCACTAAAATATAAAACATTACACTTATAAACATAACTGAGTTTCAGACGTACTGCAAGCCTACATATCAATATGGACATAATCACATCTTCAGTCTGAATTCTTGTGTTTTGTACAGATTTGGACTGCTGGGCTGAGTTCAGGAGTACTGGCCAAGAGCAAGCTAACACGCAACATATTTCCTGACCATATGCTCTCCTTGCCTGTGGCATTCCTCTCCATTTCTCGAGCTGAGGCCACCTAGCAATGGCAGAGTCCCTTGCATTCCATGATTCTAAACCTTCCAAAAACAATTTCTTTCCAGTTCCAGTTACATGATACCTCCACAAGGCATTATGAAATACTATAGTTATGGATTTAATTTAAGTCAACAGGCTTGACCCATCCACACTGGAGGTAAGAATGCATCCCGATAGCAGTCTCTTTGTTTTCCTTTGACCTGTTATGCAGCTCTTCCAAAGTACATTCCTTCACTTTTGGTGCTATGTAACTTTAGTATCTAGTGCATACGCCTTCTTCAGAACACCGCCTCATCCAAAGGAAAAGGAGTTCATGAACTGAGAACAAGATCCTGAACAAAAACCCAAACTTGAAACAACTGCCTGCAGCAATCAAACACAGTAATCTCAATATAAATCATTTCTAAAGACAGATAAGTACCCGTGCATTTGCCATAACATACACTGATAAAATAACATAAAATCATGCTCTCATTTAAGCAGAGCCCCCAAACTATACTCCCACTTGCATATGGGAGGTACGTTTGTCTGTTTATCCTCTTAACAGGTATCTGTTGGACAATATAAACAGATTATCAGAAAATTCTTGTGTCATGAGTGTTCTGTTACACATTCAACAAGCCTAAAAGCACACAAAAAATGTCCTGAAAACAGCTGCAGTTTTATCTTGCATTATTTTTCTTCATTCTCCAAAACAATGAAGTTCTGTCTAACTAGCTCCTACCTAGAATCAATCTCTATATTAAACTACTGATATCGTGGAGACGTAACAGACTGATATAGATGATACATACGTAAACACAACAAATTCTACAAATACTGCTCTTTCAAAAATTATGAAAAACAGTCAGTGAAATTTATGTTCTTAACTATGGTTGTAGTATACAGTGATTGTATATTATCTATTAGTAGACTTTCAACAAATTTTTCTTTAAAAGCTGCTCTTCCCATTCATTCTATGCAATATCTTTGAGCACTGTCCAGGAGTAGATACAGTTTTTTAATATTATTTGAATTTGTAAATTCTGAAACCTGTACATTTAACAATGTATTATTAATATAAAATGAGATACCTGTATTACTAAAATAGGATATACTTAGTGTTCATTAAAAAAAAAGGAATTATAATGCATTCAGAGAATGAACTTAAGGGTTTTAGTTAAATATATATATATATATTCCTACTTAATAGATTCTAACTTACCTTTTCTAAATGAACCTATCACAAGATTGAGAGAAAAATCATGTAACTGTTTAAAAAGCTAAGTGTATCTTCCTGCATTTAGAAGTCACAGATGTATCAAAAAGGTATCAAAGATGTAAGAGTTCTTATTTAATGTGTTGTCTCAGTAATATACCTATCTGTTACATTTTGACACGATAAGCTTTAATTATTATAATTTCTACTATATTATAGATGTCATGCCATATATCTCCCACTGGTTGGTCTGAATGCATTAGGACTCACCTTTTGGCATTTGGGAGACCAAACGTGGGCACACTACTCCAGATGCAGCCTCACAAGTGCAGAACCAATGAGAAAAATTACTTCCCTTGATCACTTTACTACACTCTCCCAAAGTAGACCAGTATGCAGCTAATCACAAAGGTGCACTGCTGATTTACACCCACAGTCCACTAGGACACTCAGGTCTGTTTCTGCAGTCCTGTCAATCGAACCTCAGCTTGTGCTGTTGCAAAAGGTTATTTAATTCCATGTAACTGATTTCCCATTTGTCCTTATCAGATTTCGCAATGTTTCTAGCAGCTCATTTCTCCAGCTTAATGAGACTGCCTTCAATGGCAGCCCCCCACAGTTGGGTGTCATCTCTCACGGTTGTTCCGGTTGTAGCCCATCTCACCTTTCTGGCTGATAATGAAGATGTTAAACAGCACTGGCTGCAGTAGAAAGCTCCGAGTAATCCCACTAGAAAACAGTCTGTTGGTTGCCATACACCTTGCAGCAACACCTTGTGTAGTTTACCCTACCACTCCGTCTCTCTCCCATTTGCTTGAAAGGATAGCATAGCTATGGGATACCGCGCCAAAAGCCCTGTTTAAAGTTAAGACAAATGACACCCATTGCTTTTCCACTGAGTCAATCATCTAATCACAAAATTCAGACAGTGTAATTTGCCCTTGCTGAATCTCTGCTGTTGTTTCCAGTTATCTTCTTGTCTATGACATATCTGGAAATGTTTTCCAAGAGAATTTGTGATCATCCTGAGAATCCTTCATGATCTTCCTGGGAACCAAGACGAGGCTGACTAGCCTGTAGCTCTCCAATACTACTTCCTGCCCATGAGGATGGGCATGACGTTTGCCTTCCACTCACTGGGAACCCTTCACAGTCAACATGAACTTTCAAAAACCATAGAATGTGGTCCTGAAACTACACAATTTGCTTCTGGTGATAGACATTAATATATTCCTATGCAGCATATTTCCCTTCCTTCCATATAACAAAAGCTGCAGTCATAATGATTTTACAAAAAGCATACTCAAGACACATGAGAAGAAAGTTGCTTTAAAAATTGCTTTTTAAAAGAGTTGCTTTCTTTTTTCATACTATATTAAAGCTGAATATATGTTAGCTAGTTCAGCTTATGACAGGTAACTATCTTTTCATTATTATTTTATTGCTAGCTTAAGAAAACTGTGTTTTAGACTGGGATTCAATCATCTCTCAGAACACTCACAAGAAAGAAAAACTCTTCAAATCTTTAATTACAGAAGTGGCAGGAAAATGGTGTCTGAATTTGCAATCTTATGAAGGAGTATCGATCAAAGGAATACTGATAAACATGGCGTTGGTCAAAAAGATCTGAGTCGAGAATTACAATCAGATCAACAAATAGAAGAAATATCGCCACAGAAAAGTATGTCTAAAGTAAAAATGTTTTGGAATTTTATTCAGTAGATTTGGAACTTTCTCTAGTAAAATATCCATCTTATCCACATACCCAATACTCAATTTATACTTTCTTACTCATTTAGCTCACTTCTATGCTGATCTCCATGCTGCTTTTCTCCCTACATAGTTAAGATTAATCAGCATGTTCCTTTGTATTGCCTGGAAGTGTGTGTTTAGTAATTGAATAATTTGTCTTCCCTTTCACAATTAAAATGAATAGAATTAGGACCCTTTCCATGGTACGTTTTCTGACACAGACAGGGGAAGGCTTGATTCAGACTATCAGAGCAACCACCCATTTTCAGTATGCTAGAAGATACAGCAGAGATCTGATTTGAACCTTTTGTTGGGCCAATCAGTTCCTCCCAATTAATACACTCATGTCAGCAACACATGCGTGGACATCACTAACATAGTAACACTAGTAATTTATTGTTTAGATATGTACGTAACAAAATGGCAAATACAATTAAGCCTCTTGCTTTAGGTGTTTTAAACCATTCTGACTTTATAAGGCAATCCTAAGGCTGACTTGGCTTCCCACTCAGGGATTCTCCTTCTATAGGTAATGCCCCATGGAGCTCAGTGCTGGACAGTGACTGTTGTTGCATACTGCTGACCAACAACATTAATGATATACCCACTCTTTTTCATTATTCTCAAGGCCATAGCTATTCCTGGGTGAGCAGCAGTCCTACAAATTCATGATAACTGGAAAAGTAGACAACAGAGCTCTCTGGAATTATGTCACTCAGTCAGTTAATAATCATTTACAATTTCTGTTAGAAAAATAAACAGTTTACCCCCAACCTCAAAACAACAACTTACTCTACTTCCTGCAAAATCTACATAAAAAAAATTCAAAATAAGTCACCAAAATGCAACCATTTTTCCTGTTTTAAGCTTTTGATACAATATATACCTATGTGATATGGATGCATTTCCAAAATTCATAAAGCAAATGAAAGTCAGTGAGTGACTTTCAAGGAGATTAAGCACATTTTTTTCAATGACATGTCAGGTTATAACATTCACTTTGTTGCCACAGTTGCAACATCCAATCTGATACCACAACAGCTCAGATACAAAAAAGCTTTATCACTGATTTTGCATTCTTTTCTCCCTCAGTTATCTAGCTTCCACCTCTGACATCTGCAAGAAATTTCAAGATGAACTGTCACTAGGCATTATCTTTATAGTTTGTGTCTGGTTTTGTGATGAAAATATGACATACTTGGGTTAAGGTTAGGGTTAGAATTCCAAACAAATTTGGAATTTCATCTCATTTGTAACAGTATATCCATTAAATCCCCCTGCAGGAAGTTTTAGCAAACTTCCAAATCCACTCATTAAAAGTGAGCAGACTAAATGAGAGATCCATTTAAGAATTGTAATGAGACACTTAGAGATACATTTGATCACCTTCTTGATGTTCAGTATTCTTCAAGAAATGTCTTGAATGTGTATAAGGAGTTCAATCTGTTCTGGTCTTGCACTATATTGCTCAAAACATAGTATCTTAAAACTGTATTCCAAAATTCTTGACAGTACTATGCCTAGGGTCTCACTGTTACGTGGGAGTCCGTCCATGTGTGTCTGTGTGTCGTCGTCGTCCCCCCCCCCCCCCCCCCCCCCGTCATAAGCACATAATTAGAAAAAAAAAAGTGTTTTACTCTTCCCAATGGAAAAAAATAATAATATTTTCAATTTAGTGTTACTCAACTATCTTTCCTACTTAGGGCTCCCAGGACACAGTGTTTAGCAAAATGTGGCCTAGTTTTGTCCCATTTAGACTGGTCTAGAATAACCCAATAACTTTCCATCCTCACGCTTTAATGACAGAAAAAGGACCATCTTTTTCAGCAACTCTTCTTCATCATGGAGTTAGAGTAAGGTAGGAGTCACTTTTATGAATATCTCAGGACTGTACAATTACTTTTAAGTAAAGTAATTCTAGTAATACAAAGCAAAACTCAAATATATCAATCAATAAAAGGTTTAGCTTCAAATTTTGTACCAAAATATAGTTCATGTTGCATTTTAACAAGTGCAAAGATTACTGTCAGTCTGGAGAGAATTAACAGGAAAAGAAAGTGAAAAATTGTAACCATCAAGCATGTCATTTAATTATTACACTTTAAGAGAAACAGTAAATAGCTGAAACTGGATTAAAATACTTTGTATTCCAAACCAAATATTCATTTAAACCTTACAAAATAAGCAACCCAAGTATCTCTACTTTCTTCAAAACAATTTCCCAAACACTATAAGGAAAATGTGACATGTATTATGATGACTTATGGTTAATTTTACACAAGTAAGACAGGTTATGCTTTAAATTAGTGCCTCAAGGAATGCAGACTACTAATACTGCTATTACCAATCAATTTAAATCATAGTATAATTATACAGACGAATGGATTGCAAAACACATCTAGTTTCTTTTCAGCATTTGAATTGGAGAAAAAGATAATCTGAGACATTTTAGTTATAAAATGCCTAAAAATTAATCAATGAAGCTGACAAAATCTGCAATCTAAGCTTACTGGAGACAGCTTAAGAAAATGAAAATACCATATTTTATTCATGGTACAAGGTAGCATTAGCATAACTTTCAGAAAGTAATTAACACATTCAGAAAATCTGGAAAACAAAATGTAAGCTTTGCAGCTTGTTATTTATTTACTACATACATGCACATTTTATTGTCAAATAGTGCAAGCTAATACATCTATTTTCCCTAGAACTTTACACTTACTTTCTGTAATGCGTAACACACTCCTCCAGAGTGCTTGGAGAGTACATTCTTGAAAATAATAAAGGTGCGGTGGGTTAGAAAACCTGTAGGTCAAAAAATCCCATCCTTTTAATTGTTCCTAAGTAGTATACAAGAATTTAATTAAAATCCAACCATCAAAGAGTTGTTCTAGAGCGCCAAATAAAATATACTTAGATTCAATAACTCTAGTAAGAAACAATTGCATACCAGCGTTCATCTTATTAATTCTTTAATTTTCTTCTTGTGATCTTTCATTTACTATCTAGGTTTCTATTATACTTGTTTCAGTAAATATCTTGACCTTGCAAAATATTTGTTAATAAGTCTGGCAAAAGTGTTTCATCTTTTTTTTGACTTGGTATTTTGAAAGGGAAGTTTGAAAGTGTGGTTGCTCTGGTTAACTCCCTGGCTTTTGGTAGACATAACTTTTTAGCCTCTGATGAATTTCAACTAATTTGAAATAAAAAAATTGAAAACAGGTCAGTTCCTTGAGCTTTTATAGTTCTGTGCTTGGTCCTTTGATAATTTGTCTTCTATTTTACCAAAATATTCTTTTTTTTTTTTTTTTTTCAGTTCAGTAAAGTACAGCCACGGTTCCATTATTTTAAGCATACTTAACTTTATATAGTCAATAGTTATAAAAATTACTTAGTCAAAACATTGCAACTATATTCCAACACACTGATAAAACAGGGGACATAAATCCCTCCACGGCATTTACAGAACTATACTGAACACATAGGAATCCAAACCTAAACCATAGAAGGGTGCCTGTCAGATCATTGTACTGAACAGGTCAGGAGGCACCTACTTCTAACATTCTGTACAGTACACCAGTATTACTTCAGCAAGTTTTATATCCTCAAACATCCTTCACATGGCTTACGTCAAGTAATACATATTCTCTGCAGCACACTATAAAACATAACATTGATAAACTACAGTGCAACTGAATATGGTCAATACATTCTTGAGAAGACTAAGCAGTGTGGGCTACTTTTCTACCACTTTGCCTGAGGGCCATGAGTCAGTATCTGTGCTGAAAATCTTAAGGAATGTACTTGCGGCCAGAGGCAAAGTTCTCTCTGCAGCAAACTTGACAATACTGATCCACAGCATCACACCTGCTGAGAGTGCTGCAGTTTTGTTTTCGCTGTGATGTCAGGGAAGGGGCAAGGAATTGAAAGAAAATGGCATGCCCTTCAGTCTCTGTGTCAACACGAGATCAGGATTATTCACCAGAAGTACTCCAACACTCCTTAATATTGATCTATCTGTAACCGCATCCAAATCACATGTCTAAACCCATAAGAAGTAAATGGTGGTTTTGTGCTGTTCTTCAAGGAGAAGCATACTATGTCTGTGTGTGTGTAAATGCAAACATGGAAATGAACATTAGATATAGCCCTGAACTAATCATCTTAGGACTGTCACAACATGCAGAAAACTTGATTTGTGTTGTTGATTTACAGATAAATGACTGTCTAGAACTGCAGAGAAAATGAACCCCAGCATTGTCTCCATGGAAACATACTTGCACGAATAAAATAAGCAGGAAAATCTGTGTTGAATGTGTTTGAAAAACTACTCACAACTCTTACGGGAAAGAAAAAAGAAAGAAAATTACATTGGTTTTAAAAAACACCTTATGATGTGACGTCATATAAGATATACTTGTATATAAGATATACAAGTCACCGTGCCTGCAAAAGAACATGACTGTATTATTGGATCTTGACAGTAATTCAATATTCAGTAAAAAATAAAGAATTCACCTAGTATTCATGTACCCTAAAATCTGTTATTTAACTCAGTGGGAATATTCACTGATACCAACAAGTCAACAAATTATGCTTCTATTCTGCAATCAGTAAACTCACAATGACGAGAAAGTTATCGGTTCAGAAAGTCACAGGCTTTATCTCAAGAACGTAAAAGGTATATTAGAAACTTGTTCTTACATAAAAACTGATAGTATATGTACTCATTTATACCACTATTTCAAACAAACATAGATAAGAATCCATATAAATAGACAGTAAAGTTCTTAAGTCATCACGTTTGTATATTTAGAGTCAACAAAATCATGGCAGACAAGTAAAAAGATTTAAAAATCACTGAATCAATTTTCAGATTAAAGAAAAATATAATGAATTTGCTACTTTCCTAATGCTACTGTTTGACACTGTCTTGGCATGCCTGACAACTGAAGCAATATACAATTAATATCAGTATGAGTGGAATTTGAACATACACAAGAAATTAACATCAGGAAAAATCTACTTATTTTTTAAAGGCATATTTTTCCCTTTCTTTCTTACACAGTCTTAACTAAGGTAACTTAGTTATCGTATGTTACAGGCAGAATCAGTAACAGTACCTAGCATTCAGTTTTATCACTATTTTCCAAAATAAAATGTGCAAGTTTTTCAACACTGTCTATAACTAAAACCAGGAAAGAACTTTCACAGCTACTGCTTCTCCTTTACTGTGTAGTTGCCACAGAGTGTTCACTCTGACATGAAAAAAAGGTCATCCAAGTTTTATCTTCATAATGGCAAGGAGATTGAGAAATCTGTCTGCCTATAAGAGATGAAACATTGACAGACAGACTGAACACGTATAAAGAATAAAACCAGGGACATTCAGGATGGCAGGAAGTAAGCATGACTGAAAATGGGAAAAGACCAGCTTGGAAAAACTGAGTGAAAATACGGAAGTTAAGGGAAGTTACCTGAAACTGAAAAACTAAAGGAAAACGTCACTACAAACTCTGAGAAAGAGACTGCTCTATGTCTCATAGAGATTGCACTATGAATCCCTATGTTCCAAGCACCTTTCTCTTGTATCTTAATACTCTGTTCTTTCCTTCAATTTGTGCACAAAACACTCAGAGGTCCTCCGTATCTCCTTCTTACGCCAGAATCTGTCATTTACTGCTCATGACTCATATCTCCCTGTCCTCCCAATCCTCAGTTTCTCATGCACACAAATAAACTGCTTCACAGCTATCTAACATATTTAACATGCATTCACACTGGTTTTTTTATTTTGATCAGGAGTGCATTTTTGAAGCTCATCTCATGATCACAGCTACTTCTTACACTTTGGTTTCCTTTACAGAAAAGTCTTGGTGCATGTAAGGCCTTTAGGATTAAATTAAACCAGAAAGTGTGCTTAAGAAGAGCACTAAACGTGTTCCAAGTGTACCAGGTATTCAGCGCAACCTGGTCTGAAGTAAAACTGGACTGTAGGTGGTGTGGATGTCAGATCCAGATGTCTGTCCAGTCCTTCTACAGAGCCATTAACTTTTTGAAACCTGAAGGAATATAACAGCTTTATCACTTCTGTTTCACTGTGATATGTGGTTGAATAAGTTCAGAAATTACTAGATGGAATAGGAGAACTGTTTGTTAAATCTTACTTCCCTAAAAGCCAAGCTAAAAATTCTGGGATTTACATATTTTTGAAGGGTTAGCACAACAGATCAGTTCAGCCTTTTCAATATAACTCAAAACTCACGAGCTCAGACTACACCTTTCCCTCCTGCTGATGGTTGCTGTTCCACTCAGCTGTAAATTGAGCACGGTCAACAAGACTGGGTAATCAAGTGCAACTGGTTATGATGCCGGTTACTTCATTGTCATATGGTATTTATTAAGCATACAAGCCTGATAAATCACCTTGGCTTGGACAGAATTTTGACCTTGACACACACATTTGAAAGGACTGCAGCAAGATTAGAATTTTAAGTAGTCTCTGAAGCATCTAAATACTTGAGGCACCATGATAAAAAGATAACAAAAAGCCTGACTAACAGAACCATAAGTAACATCTGATTCATGGACTAAATGTAAATGAATTGTTATGAGAAAATTAAATTGCCCTGATAGTTTTAAAATACATTTGGAAATGAATTATCACCCAAAATTCTTTCAAATTCAAATGGATTTCCTATACATTTTAGCACTTATTTAAAACAAAAAGAGCCATAGTAAGTCTTTCAACACTTATATGATTGATTTAGAAGCTTGATATGACTAATTATACTTAGAAAATTAATACTTGTCTTTACTTTTTTGAACATAAACCCCACAATTTTCATGTCAATAGCAAAAACATCTGAAACATAAAAAAGCAAAAAAAGTATTTGTAACAAAATTAAGAACAATTCAATATTAAAGACAGATACAGCTTTCCCATGTTCTTTGTCACCAGAAAATTCTTTACGAAATTTGACAGTATATTCTAGAATACATAGTAGCATTGTACAACACAAAGGGAAGATGATATATAAAAGTGTCTGAATGGAAGGTATAAGGAGGACAGAGCCAGGCTCTTGTCAGTGCTGCTCAGTGACAGGACAAGAGGCAATGGGGACAAACTGAAACACAGAAGGTTCCCTCTGAACATCACGAAACACTTGTACACCCTGAGGCTGATCAAGCACTGGCACAGGCTGCCCAGAGAGGTTATGGAATCACTGTCCTTGGAGTAACTCAGAAGTCATCTGGACACAGCCCTGGGCAACCAGCTCTAAGGGGGTCTGCTTCAGTAGAGGGGTTGGACCAGAAGATCTCATTAGGTCCCTTCCAACCTCAACCATTCTGTGATTCTGTGACTCAGCAGAGGAAGTATTTCTAATTGAAAAAGATCATACTGAAATGTATCATACTTCTATGTGACCAAACCAAGTATCTCGCTAGAAATTGCTATTTAGGAAAAAAACATAGAAGGACATAAGGAGATATGTTGGTTTAATTACTCAGTTCAACTAAAAATACCCTACAATACTATTAAAATATTGTAAGATATACCAAACCCCAGAAAATTAAGACCAAATATAAATATCCACTGATATTTCAAATAGATTAGTTCACATTAATACTTGAGGATGACGGATACATGTTTTAAAAGTTTCTGGCAACAGCTTATTATCTGTCTGGGTTTTGAATTATCTTATTATTATTATAATTATTATTTGCTGTTTATCCTTGCAGCTAGAGGATTTGTCTATTCTTTAAAATTACTTTTATATCAGAATGCCATTAATCATCACAGAATACAGTGTAGTCCTGGTTAAAAAAAAAAAGGCAAAAGGAATTCTTCCCTGAATTGGAATTACTACAGGCAAAAATCTGGATGATTAAGCAAATTTCCAGTTTGCTTTGTATATAATGTAATTAAAAAAAAAAGAATAAACTGTATTTGTAACGGTACAGGATTGTAAAGCTGTACAGGTACATAACATGTTACAATCTGTGAACTGTCTCAGGGCCTTTCTATCTCCTTTCACATTCTGTATTCTTTTCTGGCATTTATGATGGTCGTCTGGATGTTTCTGGATTACTATTAAGACATTTTAATGTACTAGAAAACTTTTCTTTTTGTTGAACCATTAAATGTGCATATGTAGTATGTATCTACCTTTAAACCCGAATACAGTGAACAGCATAGTTTGTGGCACAAAGAAATAATCAGGGTAGTTTACTCTCCTGACACTACAATTCATGCTCAACTAAATAAACTCTCTTAAAATTGCATTGCAGCAGTGGATATTTTTGCTGGCCTCTCTTGAGTTTCATCCAGGTATCTTTTGGATATATCTTGCTGTACTAACTAAGGGTACATTTGAAACACATTCTCTGACTGACAAAGTAGGGATTGAATTGCAGTCTGAACCTCAAGAGGGGTGGCGTTGCCTAAACAGTTGAAGAGTATCTGCTACACGCCGAACCATGAAATACAAAATGCTATTCTGCCTCTACACTTAGAGAGAACATACATTCTTCCTGAGAACGAGCAGGAAAGCTCTACAGCTACACGGTCAGTGGGGGTGGTCACTATGCAGACCTCGTAACTCTTGGTCATACTTCAAAAAACACTGCAAACTGCCATGTTCAGAGACAAATACTGCTCGCAGCAGGTGTATAACCAGAACCTGAACACTGACAGTAAACTTCTCTGCCTACAGAAGATGCACTGAAATTTTTATGGTATATGGGTCTAAAAGCATGACTCTGAGTATAGATACTAGAACATGTGAAGTAACTCATTAGCAAAAAAAAGAGTTAAGCATTAACATACAAAAGACGCTAATCCATTTTTTTTTTTTTTTTTAAATGGGAAGTCCATCAATATTTTTAAAGAAGTTTAAGTACAAACGGAAGGTATTCCTTACAATAGCTGTAAGTCATACAAACAGATGTGGAGCTTTCTGGAATATTAATAAAAGAAAATACTGCACATTTGCATAACTGGAAATACAAATCAGAATTGTAATATATCTAACTGTATTTGAACATATAGATCTATATATAGTCAAATATTCAATGTATCTATATATCAGTACATAACGTGTAGTACTGATGACACTATGAGAAAAACAACTTACAATTTTTACCTGCTTAAAATCAAAGGATTCAAATTCTATACATAGTTTTTTCACTCACTCACACGGTAACTTTTCTGTGCAAGTGGGCCATCTCAAGCAGAAAACATTTTTTCAATTAGTAAGGAAACTTTCTAGGATAAAAGAAACTTCCATAATTATTCTGATATCAGTCTACTATTCAATTATTGCATTCATTTGTAACACAGCTGAGTTAGACAAAAAA
>WHYT01017398.1:700568-772314 GCA_009806455.1 Tetrax tetrax | reverse complement strand
AAAAAAAAAAAAAAAAAAAAAAAAAAAAAAAAAAAAAAAAAAAAAAAAAAGATACATTTTATTTGGAAGTCAGTTAAGTGTCAAGTCCACCCTGGAACAGAACTGTTGTTTTCTACAGTGACATATTTTCACTGAAAACTACAAGTCACAATGAAATATGACAAAATAAAAAGATATAAGAAAGAAAATAAAAGGAAATATGGTAATGTGCTGAAGTACACCAAATACATACGTGCTAGCTACACAGCCCAGAACTTATTACAGTTTTGAATTATGATTTCTCTTGGAAGCAAACTCCATCCCTTTAAGTTAAGTATGCTAGTGTGTTAGCATGCTAGGGTGCTTTTTTCAAGATACTGCTATGAATATTATACTTGTATGTTTTTATTTCGATTTTTTTAAATCCTTCCATACTTGAAGTACTGATAGATACTGATGTGTTAAATATAAATTTCATTTTTCTTCTTTCAGTAACTATGAATGTTGTGTGACAAGATGCAGAAATAACCCTAGAAGCACTAAGAAGAATCAGACATTTTCTCTAGTTAATATGATCCTTGTACCACTCATGTAAGGGCTGATGGTCAACAACAGGAATTTAACTTCTCATTCCTTAAGACTCCACATTACAACAATTATTATTCCAATTAGATGCCAATTGGAGTAACACCTGGATCTATCCTAGCCAGATGGGCTACTTACTGAATAGCACGATGATGCAGCATTAGGTGACATTAATTACATTTAGCTGTATTTTAAATTACAAAACCATAGAGGTGGAAAATACAAAGCTGCATTATCCCATTAAAATACGCATGAAAAACTATATTTACACTAAAACTTACAGTTGTAAGAAAAAGAAGAAACATACAAACAACTTAAGTTAGATCCCTCTGATCAAGGAAAAGAGGTAAAGTGAAGGTGAATGTAGGCCAGCCACCATATCTGAACAATCTTTCACCAGCTAATCTCTTAATTAGCTACATACAGTGAGGTCAATTATGGTTCTGCTTTTTAAGGAGCAGTGTCTAGAATTTAAAGTTGTATCTCTAATCCTGCTTGTGAAAAACAGGTAGGCACATCCAATTATACAAATTGCATATGCACATCCAAATCATGTGAAATGATAATGTGCTTTCCATGATTAAAATGGCATACACAGAACATCAGGACCAATTTTAAGATGTTAGGATTCTGCTTTTTTGCCTCTCATTTAATTAACCCCAAATAGTATGAATAAAAAGTTACAAACACTTCACATTTTACTTCTCTTCTCAGAACTATCAGCTTCTAAATAAGCATCCTCAATGTTTACTGAAGATATTAGATAAATATATAATAATTTCAAAACAAGATTCCCTTTTTTCATCTTAAAGATCAAAAGAATGACATATTTTGATCTAACATAGTATCGAAGACTGAGTCATCTCACATTAAAATCACACAATCTCTTAGAAAAAAGAAGTTGCAGAATATTTCTTTGATTATTCAAATATCAAACTCCTTCAAAAACAGAACAGCACTGCACCTAAACTGTCATCATTTAATATGAAGTGATGAGGAAGTGACAGGTAATTTGATTTTACTCTTATGATCTGCAAGTAAACAAAAACCAGTAGGTCAACAACCACTATTACAATGCTTTTGGTTTTGTATACTAAAATATCAGTGCCTGGTGATTAATTTTTAAAACCTTGATTCCACACACACTGTGGGGTTATTTGATTGATCTGAATCCTTAAGACATCATGAAAATGAACTATATAATCATTGTATTATATGAACACATTTTGGAACAGAGTTAATTTATAAATACATCAAAAAAAGAATCACCATAAATGGCTGATAACCACCTTTTTCCCTGAAATTTTGTAAGGGTTACAACCACGGAGACTGGATTTTAAGATCTGTTCTGCTAACATTATATTCTGAGTGTAGATGAGGTTATTTGACTTATTCTGACAAAATATGGGGAAGAAAAAAGTGTGAAATCTCCTAAGTACATGAAAAGACTAGAAATACGCTATAAGTAAATTAAAATTATACACAGTCCTTCCAATCTCCTACTTTCAAAAGTTGCACCTATATGTTACCAGATTAATAATTAATGCAGTCAATTGAATAAATAATAACCGTTCTTATTATTAAAGAAACAATTAAATCTCCAAGGGAACTAAATTATTGAAATTTTCAAACTTTTGAGAAAGTAGTGTTTGAATATAATGGATAAAGTACCAGAATAATTTATGCCAATACCACCTTACCACCTGCTCATCCTCTATAAACATTCCAATGTTATTACCCTTCAGTTTATTGGCATTTCAAAATCACTGATTAAGAAAAAAAATTCCTATTCTGCTCCTGAGAGGTCTAATAGGACCTAAAATACTTGTTATTTTTGATTTGGCTAATATAGCATGTGTAATAACATATATCGTACAAAGTTAATTTCACTATAGCAGCATTTATTCCTTAATAAAATGCAAACGCTTGATCCATCTATATTAAATTCAACCAATTTTATAGTCAGAAAGTATCACTTAGTTGCAAAAATCTAAAACTTAACGGTTATATTCTTGCCTGAAAAGACCATGAAAATGAACTGTAGAAAATAGGTCTGGAGGGAATGTTAGTAATTAATTTGGTCCATTCTCCTGCCCAGACAATCATCAATCAGAAAAGAAAGCTATGTACTACATCCTGGTACGGCAGCACTAGAAGAAGAATTTTGCAGTGCCAACTGCAGTGAATTTGTAATATTCAAACAAGTTTGATAACTGTTCACAGATTTTGCATTTGTTTGAAGTTTTCTGTTATAATTTGAAATACATAGAATTTAGAGTCACTTTAATAATTTAATATTTGAGAAATTTAAATCCTTCAAAACTACTGAATTCAAAGTGCAGGAGAAAGAGAGGAAAAAAGGAGTAGTTTTGAAGAACTAAGAAACCACTGTCTATAAATAGTTAATTTTGGCAGGGACTTCACCAAGACCAGTTTTTCAAGTGTAATGATCCAGAGAAAGCAGTAAGAGTGACATAGATCTGATTCTTAAAACACAACACTGTGAGTTAACAGAATTTATAAAAACTTTATGGGTACACTCAGGAAAAGTGTAGCAACAAGTTGTAGTAGTATCTCTCATAACGAGCCAATATATGACATATGTTCTAGAGCTCTGTTATTTGACTACTGTTCAAGAGACTACTGTTCAGAAGACTACTGAATTCTAAGAAACTGTATTATATATACTATATTATGTAAACAGTATTATATATACTATATTATGTAAAATCAGTGTGATTTACATTTTCAAGTGAACAGTTCTTTATGAAATAATAAAGACTTTAATTAGATCTGGTAAAAAAAGGGAGTAAAATACAAACAAAACAAAATGAATTAAAAAAATCTAATTCCATAAATTACAGCATTATTAGTTGGAGATGTAACATTATTTTTGTATTCCTGCCCTGTTTACCTTTTAAACAGAAAACATAACTGAAACAGGGTCTACATGTATGTGTGTTCTTACACACACTGTCATGCCACAGTCAGTGTGTGTATGTATACGTATGTGTGTGCATGTGTTTATCCTTACTGAGACCACCAGAAAGCTATACGAAAATATTAATAGCGATACATATAGGACTATGCAAAAGGAGTACTTAGCTTGTTTACTAAATACCTTAGCATTTGGTCTCATATCTTGAGCTCATATCATGTTGCTAACAACTGAAAAAAAATGCTTGAGATGAGGTACAATGTCAGAGAAATCAAAGTAGTTTATACAAAACGGTTATAATCCAAAACACAATCACAAATATTCATAGTTTCCATGTCCCTACATGATTGTGGGACTGAAGCAAAGTCTTTCATGAAGATGACAGGCACAACACTACACAACAGTTTTTTTCTTTAAAGTGATTTTCTGAACTTTGAATTTGAATTTTATTGTCAAAAAAAAAAAAAATCAAAACAAACACAGAAGGTTGTGGGATTTAATTATTCCTGGTTTTATTTGTTATATTAGCAGTGATAAAACTCACTATCACAATATTTTCTTCTATGATCACGTTATTTCCTACTCGCAAAACAAACCTCAATACAGAGATGTTCATTTTAAATCTATGCATATATGCAGTATGAAATTCACATTTTTATTAGGGTTTAACCTAGAGTATGTTAAAAAAAAAACAACAGCCCTCTCATCCTTAACATCCACAAAACACCGGTGTCTAAACAAGTTTTGTGTTTGTTTCCTCTACAAACTTCAAGTTATTCCTTATTACGATCTTGCCTCTTTTACAAAAAGTATGTTTCCAACTCAGCTAAATGTAAGTTCACTCCTAAAATCAGTTATGAAAATGTTAGTGATATTAACTGCCTCTTCCCTCCTCCTGCAGATTTTTAATGGTGTAAAATATTAACTGGAACCCAGGTGACAGGTATCGTAAGAGCTTTTAATATACTGAATTCTTCATTAGAATCTTTATATAGCAGACTGTCAATAGTAGCAATTTCTGACAGATACCTCTACCAATCATTTAATCCAAGATTTCTTTGGCCATAAGGTAGAAATATCTATCTTCTACTAGTTTTCCCTCTAAGTAACATATTTAGAAGGAAAAGAAAGTTTAAGAAAGCAAGCTCTATGAATGAACTCATGAAATCAAAACAGTAACAATGCTTATAACCTACCAGTAATGAAAATACAGAAGAGACTAAGGACCCTTTGTCATAGCTAGAAATATTCAGCTCTGAGTTTCTAGTCAGCAGGTCTGAGCCGCCTGTTCACTTATATATTATCAGTTCAGCCATACAAAATATGACACAATAGTGATCTGATGAAAGTTATAGAATTGCATTGACAGAGAGAAATTTTATCTAGGATTATTGCCATCCTCGGAAGACCATCACCACAATGGTAAGTTATTTTTCAAGAATTTAAACAATGAGGTGGAGTTCCAAACATTAAAAGGAAATTAAGCTATTTCTGTACTTTTTTTTTAGTTACTTATGTTGTTGATTCTGTTTTTCCTTCTGTTTTGGTTTGCTTGTCACAGTAGAGAGAAAAGGATCTATCAAGACTTCTGTCCCTAGTAGGTTACAATATAGAAGAAGTGAGAAATGAACCCTTAATTTTAAAGCAATGGCAATCCTAGGAAAGTTGTCAGAGCTTTTTCACTCCCAGTTTTTTTTGTCTTCACTTTCAAAAATGGATAGATAATAGTAGAGAGATATGTTACATGGACTACTAGCAGTATTAGTATTTAATTAGTGTTTATACTCCATTAAAAACTAGGTTTTATACATATAGTTGAAAAATACAAGATTTAGGAAAAAAATTGACTACCCTCTCCTTTCCAGAAAAAAGTCCAGCCTCGTGGTTACTCTTGCAGAAAATGTAGACTCAAATCCTATCAGACAAAAGAGAGAAGTGGAGCCTGTTTTCTTCAGTAGATTACTATAGAAAGAAATTTACTAAAATAAAAAATTGCTATGATGGACAGCAGCTAAAATACCCGCTCCAGAATCTTGTGAATCTCAAACTATACTTAAAAGAATTTGTGCAAACTCTTTTATGTTGCAACAAGTAGGAAAAAGCTAATTTTATTAATTTCAGAAATAGAAAGGTTTATTTTCACTTTATCTAGGTTTCTTTTTCCTGTCCTTCTTGTCTACATTTCAAATTAATTTCAAAAAACTAAAACACTATCTATTCAACCTAGCTTGATCTGGTGCAGTAGCTAATAGATAACAAATGTGAGGTATTCTAGCCTACTATGCAAGCACTTACGCTGCAAGGTTTATCATAAAATGCAATTGTGGAGAGAAAAACTGTATTAAGTTTATTAAGTTGTGGTAGAGAAAGTTCACCAAAAAATGAATGTAGGTGTGTTGGTTTTGTTTAGTGGGGGGGGAGGGGGCTACAGCAGCAGGTGGGGGAGAGACTGCATACGTTGGCCCTGACCAGGGCTAAACTATGACAGTAGTTAATGAAACTCAGTTACTAACAAAGTCTGCATACCGATTTATAAAAATGGATGTATATACAGATACATATAGAAGGACATAAAATACATATATCTATATATTTCATTATATTTGAAGATATTTTTAGAAAAATACTATTTATGTTAGTTTGGCTGCTAGCACTACCCAATGATGCATCTCATCTGGATTTACTAGACTTTAAATACATACTCTCTAGTACAGTATTCCTATGTCAGATTTTTCATCTTTTCCTTTTCTAATTTCCATTCCTTTCAGGTGGAAATCACTTCACTAAAACAGATAATTGCTTCTGCTTTGCAATGTCAAACAGTTTGCCTCAGGTTATGTATGGTAGTCTCTAAAATTAAGATGGAAAAACCTTCTCTCTCATTATCTTTCTCCCTTTCAAGCCTCATTTCATCTCATCCTCTTCAATGGTGTCCAAAGTCATACTTTTCCCATTGTTTATTCTTTTATACTGTTTTCTTGCATTTAGTGAAAATTTTACTTCTTCACTTCCCCACAGTCCTTCACCTTCAGCCTCAGTTTTGAATGTCAAAATTTACAATGGCTAAGGAGGAAACCTAGAATATGTTGCAATCCAATTGCTCAGTCCACAGCATTTTCAATACCAGTCATAAATCATTTGTCTTTCTATTTTCTCTTCACAAAAAGCCACTATGGTAAAAATTCTTCTGTAACTCAAAATGGAAAAACAAAAGGTTGTTTCAAGAGTACTAAATATACTGTATTCTTGAAATCTCAAAAAGTCTTAAGATAGAACTATCACTTATTTCCATATCCATATTTTCCATAGTCTAGCCTTAATTTGTATCTCTTGACAATGAAGTTCTAAAAACTGTGTGCTGCTTACTAGAAAGACAAAGTACAGACTGACAAATGGAAGAGAATGACAACTTAAAGTGGCTCCTGCTGCTAGCCTATCAAATTTTGAAAGCATCAGTGAAGCAATCAGTGCTTACAAGACTCCTTTCATTGTTACCCTAAAATTATCTTTCCACTTTGGAAGGACTGAAGAACAGTTTTCAGTTTTCTGTTCAAGGAGAACTCTCTTCTAGATCGATGTGTAACTTTATACCCCCTTCAGCTGGATAGCACTGCATGACTGGGATCTTTTGCTGAATATGTATAACTTTCTTTTTTTTCAGTTTTATCTAAAAACTAAATTTTAAAACCAAAACACAGACACTATGTATGAGAATATCCACACATAGATTTGTATTTGTAGACTCTAGTAATATCTGTAGTAATATTTAATACAAGCAATTAAATAAACAAAAGCTATCTAATACAACTTTTTAACAGGTTGCCTAAATACATGCTTTCCCCTCCCTCATCCTTTTTTTTCCCAGATGACCACTGTTATTCTTTATTTCATACCAAAAATTCTAAAATTCTAAATGTTTTCTGTAAAAGTTGAGGAGAGGCCAAGCCTCCTGGAATGGGCTCAGAAGACTTTTTTCATTTTTATGTTTGAAAAATCCACAAGTATTTTGTTTGTAGCAGTTCAGTTAACCCAAAATATTATTTGTGTAAAAATATTGCCACTGGAATAAATCTCAAATTACAACTACTTTAACATTATTATATCATGGGCTTATATTTTTATTTTCTATTCTCCTGTCATATTTACACAGCAGAACACAGCTCATACAACTGCCATTCAATATCATTTAAAGATATTATGCAGCTTTAAAAAAAAAAAAAAAAAAAAAAAAAAAAAAAAAAAAAAAAAGCTGAAACAGTTGGATGAGCATCATAGTGCTTCCTTATTACATTCTGCAAAGGGACTTCTTTATGTAAAAAAAGAAGCAATATCCAAGAGATGTCAATTCTGCAATTAATCAAGTCATAAATTCAGACAAATATAACTGACAAAGGAATTAGGCTTGAAACTATAATTCTAACTATTTGTAGAACAGCAGTCAGATTTAACTGATATATAAAGAAATAATGCTCATGATATCTATCTAATGTTAATCTTAGTTAATAATTACTCAACTACTCGAGTACAACTCAAAAGTAAACTGATTTTAAAATGTGGTGACAGTGCAATAAACCTCTCAACCTACCATATACATGTACTTGAATGTTTATCGTCTTTAGCATGTTTTTTTCCTTGTTTATTTGACTTACAATATTTGGGGGAAAAAAAAAAAAAAAAAAAAGCATCATTCTTCAGTAGTTCAGATAGATGTCATTGTATTAAATTTATTATTTACACTAAACAGAGGTAATGAGGCAATGAAACATTTATGCTTCAGTATGCTTTCTGATTAGCCAAAAAGTTTGATGAGTCATTTCAAAGCAATTTCTTCAAAGTCTTGGAAGCAATTACATTATATTTTAAATTATTAACCTGTAATCGTTTTCCTATAAATAAAAATGTATTCAATATTTACTTATATAATGTATATTTAGCCTCTATTTACAGGCATACATATATTGTGTATACTTAGGCGCTATATTTAGATAGTCTAAACAATCTATAATTATATATGTCTATAAAGCGTATACTTAGAACTGGTGAATAACTTTTAAGCATCGACTCATAAAATAAACGTTGTCACCAGGAACACCAGTAAAAGACTCGCTTCTAGTGATTTACACAGCATCACAGAGGAACATAGAGGATCATACAGGACCAACCTCAGAGGGACAGACAGAATTTAATTTCAGATGTAGTCATCTCTGATCTCAGTTACTGTGTAAGCTCTAAATGGTTAAATGAAAAAGGCTGGTTTGGTTCTTTCATATAAGGGTATAACAACGTTCAAAGCAGGCATAATTTTTTGAGGTTTCTATAGAACATGTGTTGCTGATTTTTTTAATTTTTTTTTTTTTTTAAAGATACAGCACATGGCTCAATTTTGTTGATCTGTCCTTGAAAGGTAGATGTTAGATGTTTTCACTTTCTTCAAAACATTTCAGAGGTCTGATCAATCAGACAGGCAAGACAGTTTTTAAACAAATGGTGGCATCTAACATAAGAGGGCTTACAGAACAGCTAAGAATAGAAGAGGAAGTGAAGGAAAAGGAGCAAATGTCAAGCCAGTACATGCATAGGAAGCTCTTCTATCTAATGTAATTGAGTACCTCTTGTTTGCAACCCTATTGTGTTGCAAAGAGAAGGAGGTAAAACTCAGCAATAGTTTTAAGCCCTGTCATCATTTAAGGAGGCCAGGTTAATAGGATCAAAATACATTTCCTGGACTTACGAACTCCTCCCTACTTCTAAACAAAGTCTGGCTATGTGGGAAGTCTGTTACAGTCATGGATTGTTGCTTAAACTCTCATAAAATCTGTCTTTACTCTCCTTTCCCCACTGAGATGATATTCACATTCCACGTTCTTGAACTTCAGTTGTTCTACATGAACATAGATCAGGACCTACATGTGGAAAATAATCCAGATTCGAATTGCAGCAGTGAGAACTAATACCAAAAAGGACATAGGAATGAACTTCAGCTATTCTTTCAAGAATTCAGCAGACAAAGGGTGAGCGTTCCCGAACTGAACGGAAAACAATAAAGAAACAAATTAGCAAGCACAGTAGTCAGGGGAACAATAAATATGTCCAGAAAGTCAGACACAGTGCATACGTGAGTGATAATTTAATACCATGAAAGGGGATTACTAATCTGGAGCAGCGCAGTGAAAACACTAAGTTCCAAAGAGATTCAGTGCAAGCAACACAACATAGCTTTAGCAGTTGACAGAAGATAACAAAGAAAAAGCACAAATAGTGTAACAGATTTAATAATACTAAAAGACACAAGGCCATAAGGAATCTAAACATGCAGACATTGCATCATTCTTAGTGTTGTCAAAATCTCTACCCTTTCAAGCAGTAGTTTGGCTAGTAGATAGAAAAAAAAAATCATTAAGGACAATCTATCTCAAAAAAAAAAGAAAAAGCTTTAAAAATAAGCTTTGACAATTTGAAAAAAAATCAATTCGTGTTCCTGGATTCATACTTTAAAGAAACATAAATCCTTCACCTAATCTATTACAAAGTAGAAGAAGAAATAAATCAAGTGTTTTTGATAGTCTCCTGAACTACTTTAATGCTGATGTCTGTTGAAGAGCTGGATTATTATTGAAATGTGACTCTCACACAGATTAATATTTTATACTTCTAGGAGTAGCATCTCAGGCTAAGACTGAGATAAATGGCCTAGAAATAAAATTATAATATGTCCTAAAAAGTATTCGCTATTGCTAAGCTAGTTTCATTAACGGCTTCTGCCCTTTTTCCACTACAATTACATATCTGAAATAATTTAATACCATGAAAGGGGATTAAATCACAGATTTCCTTTGTATTATAGGATTTTTTTTTTTAATGGAAGCAACAATTAAAACTAATTTGTTAAATCAAATAATGGCAGCAAACACACACAGTACTGACATTTATCACACATAATATTGATCTGATAAATATTTACCTAATAACATTTAAAAAAAAAGTTTGTTGATGAAAGGTCACATACATATATTTTTCATCAAGAGTTCCCATAATATTCAGTGAATTTTCTGAAGTGTTTCAAATTACAATTTTCTAAATTCCAAGACGTTCTTTTACCTAGCTAATATTTGACAATGAAAACAAACGAAAAAACCAACCTCCCAGACTTTAACATATTGGCAACAAAGCTCTGTAAGAACAAAGTTATTTAAATGGCATTATCTGCTATTTGTCTTATTCTATATTGCCATTTTTCCCCACTGAGTGCTAATAAGTGTTTGCTGTTGAAGACGTTTACATTTAACATCTGTCACTTGTATCCAGAAGTAGCACCTACAGGGAACTGTCAAATAGATTGTTATTCTCCTCTGTAGCACCAGCAAATCTGTCTCACATCATTTACATACAGATAGTTACAGGCATTCATCATTTCATTATGCTGACTGCCTCACTATTCTAATGTATAATATCTTTTTAATGAGCCTCAAAAAAATACAATATTCCTTGATTTATGACTGCTTAACTGAAAAATTATACAGATTGACAAAAACTCACCATAAAGCATTTTTTTTGTGTTCCCACTACCTTGCACTTTAAATTTAACAATAACTCTTGAGTAAATCTCATTATTTGTTCCTTTGACAAAAGAAATTACCAAATTTTAACACGCTAGACATCACAGTCACTGCTGTTTTAATAAATATACTTTCACTTCAATGAGAGCGCTATATGGAATATGATAAATTAAAATCGATCCGTTTTTGTCAAAGAAATAAATGTATTGGACAATCTGTTTCAGTATTATTATATGTCGATTGCTGTACACTTCCTAACTTATCATGTGGAATACTGCTGTACCAGTCACGCACAAGTGACTCATAAATGAGCCAATTTACATGTTCAAGTAAATTGAACTATGTTTTATTGTGCGAACTTCAATTATTTCATACACAAATGGTCACCACTGAAAAACAGCTCTGCCATTAAAAGCATGGTGAAATATTACAAACATACCTAAAACACCAAATAGAAAGCTGAGAACAAGAGGCAAATGGTTCATTCATTTGATCACACTCAGGCATTATATGGAGTTCAGCTCCTCCAGCTAGATCTCCATGTGTTTATAAATAGTATCAGCATTCCACTGGGGGCATTGGATTTTGACTATCCAAGTTGAAAAGGTTTGCAAACAGTGCTCATCATAGCCATTGGAAGCAAGAATGTTCACTAAGCATAAGAAAACATGATACTTTGTTTCTGACAAGTTTACAACTTGTAGTTGAATGCTTTTACTATCTAAGAAGGGTCAAGCTCTCTTCTCCCGTAAGAGACAACTATAACTTTTTATTCCTCTGTTCAACATAGTTTGAACTTAAACTGTACAGTCAGCCAGTACACAACACCCTCTCCGCCGCTCAGCCATTCATTTCCATGTATTTTAGAAACATAGTATTGAGACCTCTCCCTCTCTTTCAAAACACCACCCCTTACAGAAGGTTCAAATATAATGAGTATAGATATAAAAAAAATGAGCACTAATATAACCTTACAATGCCTGATCTCATAAGCATCATTTCTTATTTTCAAATGATAAAGCCAAGGTAAAAAGACTATCAATTCAACGCAGTAGAAAAGTACAGAGATTTAAGCAACAGATGGCAAGCTACAATCCCTAGATCCTCGCAAAAAGTCAACTTTAAGCAAAAAAACATACAAAACAACTTACGATACTACTGCATGTTTAAGAGCCTTTTCAGTAGAGGCAGATATATTACGATACGACAGAAAATAAATTACAGAAATTACACTGATATGTTTGACTCTGACAGTGTTAAATGCTCAATACAATAAAAATTCATAATTTTGGATCCATATTTTAGTTCCTTTGCACTGAATATTTCAGTTCACATCAATGTTTGAATTTCAACGATTTCAAGGAGTCAAACTTCTAAAGAATACAGGTATATTATTCTCTAATCAACACACTGTATTTTCATAATCTAGGATAATTTGCATATCTACATATTTCAACCATATAAAATGACAGCCTAACAAATAAGCCAGTACAAAATGATCTTTTTTTTTGCTTGTTTCAATTAATACATGACAAAACTTCCATGGTGTTATTATGTATGTGAAACTTGTAGCTCTGAATCCAGAAAACTAGTATGGTCACCTGTTACAAGTAACTGAAGATCCAAATTTAAACATCTGGATACTTTCTGAATTCAAAATATCCACTCATTCCTATAACAATGAGAAGATTTATATCTCAGCTTGCAGTACATGATAAAATCAAATTTTTAAAAATATTTAATATTTACTAATTACGACAGAGTCTTAGACTATCATTCTGACCATCTCTACCTTTGTGTGTCCCTTGATGTTAACTGTGAGGTACATAACGAGGAGCAGTCATGGACAATAAGTATATGCTACGTCTATTAGTGTTGACGATGTAAAGCTGTGCTATCTAGTAATACTAATTCAAAAGTCAGAAGAGATTATGACTGGTTGTTAGTCTTAGTGACATAGAGACAAGGTAATAAGAACAAAGTAAATACAGCTACCCCTATAGCCCCTTCATGTTGTAACTCTCTTTCTTCCTTTCCTTGCCTTTAAACTTCATTGTCGTATCTCCCACAGTGTTATCACTTGTGAAAACTGGTTAATAGCATCCAGGACCCTTGATTTTCCTTTCTCAATCTGAATTTCAGAAAATATAGTGGGGGAACATCTGTCAAAAAATGCTTTAAGCTTTTGCATCATTCTTTCTTATGTGTGCTTATAAATACATGGCAGTGTTTCTCTGATAGAATACTAAATTAGTGATTTTCCTTGTAGAGTACTGAATTACTCAGGAACACAACAACATTTTTTATAATGTGTTTCACACTGTTTGAGCCTACTTACAGGAAGGTGGTGCTGTAAGTAGATTCAATGCTTCAATCAGTGTAGTCTGCACATCGGAAGGAAATCCAGAGCGTGTTCTGCTCCTATGATTAATTTTCTGTCTTTCTGTAGATATACCTGGGAAATAACCAGTACAGAGTAAGTACAAATAAAAATAGAAAATAACATAAATCAAATTATTAGAAACAAAAAAAAAAAAGAATACAATGAATGACAGTCTACTGCAAAGTCCATACCATTATTCATCAATATGCAATTATCACATTATAGAAGACAAAAGTTTAAATTTTGTCTTTGTTTTATCCTGTAGTACTCAAGTGATTCCAGAGTTGGGAAGCAGAATCAAACAGCTGTTACCATTACACCTGAACAGCCATCTGGTGGCCTGAGAGGAGAAATAAAATGACCACAGAAGGAAGTGGTCCAGCCTTCCAAAACAGCACAGTCAGGTTTCCCTCCAGTATTTAGAACAACTGCAATATATAGAAGGTATGAAATAAATAGCCATGTTTACTTTAACAGTAGTGTTAATTCATAATTTTAATTTGGTCTTTTAGTAGAAACAGAAGAAGCAGTTTCTATTACTTCTGGTTCCTATTTACATACTTGGCAGAATTCTACAGAAAGTTACTTAAGAAGTAATATAAATGAGGCATAAAGAGGGCATGTTTATGTGTCTTGATATTTCTTATAGGAAGCAAGGTTTAGTTGTATCATGCTTCATAACTAAACCAGTACTGAAAAATGCCAGTTCAGTCTCTCTTTAAACAGCTGAAGTAAAGCTGGACTATCCTTCAGATAAAAAAAATCTACTTCAGGGAGTTAGCCATTCTTACTTTTCAAAGACCTTTTCCTTATCTCTTCCATCTAGGCTTTTCTGCAAATTAAGCCCTTCTACTTCTTCTCATTTCTAAACCAGAGACAAAATAGTTTATGTTGATCACCTTTCACAACAATTTTATATATACCTATCTCATTCTTCTAATTTCCTAGGTTAAATAACTCTTGTTCTAAGTCTTCTTTCTTTTATATACCTTTGTCGCCTGTATTTTTTCAGCTTCTCTGCTATGCTACCTCAGTTTTGCCCTTCTTCTTCCTTCTCAAGACTTGGTCCTCTCTGGTCTACCAGCTTCATTTGCTTTCTTTAATATTGGGATGTATATCTGGGACCACAGCTTTCCACAAACCTTAGAATGTATTGTATACTTCTACTGCAGGATTATGAGCAAAATTATAGTTCACTGCATAAAGAAGGTGCAACACAAAAAGTTAAGTCTAAAACAAACGTACTGAAGTCCATATTCTCCCCCTCCCTCCTCACCTCGGCCCTCTGCTTAAAAACCAGACCTTGGGATAGTAGTCTATTTGGCATATAAAAACAATGAGAAATACCAGCTATCCCTGGCAAGAAGATATTGTTAACATCTGTACCTCATTTTAAGTACTAGATTGACTTTTTCATAAGACTTTCTTTGGCTTCCCCACTCTTTTAATATCCCATTCTTAACATACAAAATGACCCTAAAATAAAGCAGTTCAGCCCTGTAATTCTACTACTTCCATGATAATAGTAACCCAGATAAGAAATATCTGTCAAAATAGTGTCAGAAAATTATATGTTCATTCTAGTCTCCTTTTTCACTTTATTTTTCTTATCTTCCAGCAACACATGCCTGCATTTCTACCCAACATCTCTCACAAAGCTCATAGATAAATATAATAAATCAATATAATTTTAGAAAAACAAACAAAACTTCCCACTCAAAAAATCCCCACCCCTTTTCCCTTCCCAAGGCTAGGGTTTTTTGAGCTCTCCTTTATTCCTCTTTCCATGACAAAATGGTAACCTGGCTAGAAACCTGTACCGTCTCCCAAAACCCTTCCAGTGAGAAAGCTGGAGACTCACCTCTCACATCATCTGAATTCTGCTCCACAGCCTCCCTCAGCCTGGCTACTCTTCCTACCCACAGCGGTGACCAGCTTCACATGGGCCCTCATAAACTTCTCCATCCTTATGCATAATTTATGCCTAACCACAGGATACCTCTCTTAAACTATGCAGTTTAAGGATGAAAAAAAAAAGTCTTTAAAAGAGGAAAAGAACAGTTCCAGAGCCTACAAAATGCTTCTGAAAACACCCCTACTTCTTAAGGGAACCCTATACCTCAGTAAGAAGGAAAAAAAAAAAAAAAAAAAAAAAAAAAAAAAAAAAAAAAAGGTGCACAAACAGGTGTGGATACTCCCACGCTCATTGTGTAACAATTAACTCTACCTGCAAGGCAGCCAGGCCAAGACCTCTTTAGACAAGTCATGTGTTCATTATACCTTTCTTTTACCCCACTGACAGCAGGCAGGCAGCCTCATCTACTGTGAGAGAGACAAGGCTGTGCTCCTGCCCAGGGCTACCTGCCATTACCACCTCCTGCTATTCTGGTGGGCTCCCGGTCCCATGAGAAGTGGCAGGGCTGGAGCCAGGGCCAGGGAGGCTGTTGCCACTCCTCTGTGGGTCAGAGGTCCTAGTGACAAGCGATCGACAAAATGCTAAGGTACTCTATGCCTTTTTTCTCCTGAGTTTTCACTGGTGGGGCTTCTCCTCAAGCCTCCCAGGTGCCTGAGCCTCTTAAGAGAGTCCATGGGCATGAAGCAGCACCCACAGGAGATGAAGGAGGAGTGGATCACTTAACCCACGTAGATGTACAGAAGTTTACAGGCCCAGGTGGGAAGCCTCCCCAGAGGTGTTCATGAAGCTGGCAAATGTTACAGCAAGGCTGGTGCCTGCCCTTTTTGAAAAATTTGGGATGATTGTGATGACTTGAAGGCAGCTGCTGTCACACTTCTCTTCCACAACAAGCAAAAAGCAGGATCCAGGTAACTCCCTGGAAATGCTGTGGACCAGATCTTCTTAGAAGACATTTCTTACCCTAACAGCAAACACAGGCCCATCATGCCTGACCAACCTCATTGCTCTCTGTGGTGAGGTGACTGGCAGCTGTGGATATGGGGAAGGCAATGGATGCCCTACATCTTCATTTTATCAAGGCCTTTGGCACAGTGTCCCATAGTCTCCTTATCACCAAACATGACGAACAGGCTGGACAAGTGGATTAAAAAGTGGATGGAAAATTGATTGGACTGCCAAGGCTCAGAGAGTTGAGATCAGTGGTGCAAAGTCCAGCTGCCAGCCAGTCATTTAATGTCTTCAGTAACAATCTGGATGATAGAGAACACTCTTGACAAGCCTGCAGATGACACTGAATTAGAGGTGGCAGTCAATACACTGGATGGCAGGGCTGTTAGTTAGAGGAACCTGAACAGGCCAGAGAAATGGGCTGACCAGAAGCTCATCAAGTGCAACAAGAGCAAGTGAAAGGCCTGGCGTCTGACATTGAAGCATGCCATACAGCAAGGTGGGGCAGGCTGGGGCCAACTTTTTGCAAAGCATCTCTGCAAAGAAGGTCCTGGTGGTCTTGCTGGACAAGTTGAACATGAGGCAGCAGTTGTGCCTGTGCAGCATAGGCCAACTGCATCCTAGCATGTGTTACTAACAGTGTAGGCAGCAGATCCCAAAAAGTGGTCCTTCCCGTCTGCTCGGTACTTGTAAGACCACATCTGGAGTACTGTGCTGAGTTTTGGGTTCCCTAGTACATGAAGGATATCAATGTACTGACTGACTCCAGCAAAAGGCTAATAAAGTCATGGGACTGGAAAGCATGGTGTACAAGGAGAAGCTGAGAAAACTGGGCACGTTTAGCTTAGAGAAGAGAAAGCTAAGGGGCAACCTTATTGCCATGTACAACTACTTCATCGAAAGAGACAAAGAAGATGACACCAGACTCCTATCAGAGGTGCACAGTGATAGGACATAAGGTAACAGACACAAACGGAAACATGAAAAATTTGTTAGATACTCGGTGTGTGGAATTACCATCAGGGAGATTAAACACAGCAACAGGTTGCCCAGAGAGTTGGTGGCATCTAGTCTGGGGATACTTAAGACTCGACACAGCCACAAGCATCCTGATGTCATTATACCTGTTTTGAGTAGGATTTTGGACTAGATGGGCCCTGGATGTCCTTTCTGACCTGAAGAATAATTCTGTGACGAAAGCTAAAATTATAGTGAGCCTTTATTGAGAGAGTTTTTGCAAATTTTAAAAATGTTTAAAAAATAAACTACTTAACACTATACTATTTGCATATTTCTATTTATCATGTATTTTAAATACATACAAAGCTAAATTCCTATTGCTATTTGAAACGGACACATGCAGAGTATGGATGATCAGTGTTTTGCAAAAAGCAGATGTGAAGTGTAAGAAACTTTGTGTTATTTAAAGTTTGAGAGTGGTTGCTATATATTGCCTAGCCTAATGCTAAATAAAAATTGCTTAAAATTCTTAAAAATTTCTACTTTGATGGTTTCTCACAATTTTTTCAATTATTTTCTGTGCAGATAATTAAGGCAACCTTCGGATGCATTTCATTTGGTTATGGATATATCATTTACAGTGTAAATAACACATTGTCAGAGTTTTATATAAATGGGATTATTGTATTTATTGTTGCTGTCATTTTTTGCCTTTTAATATATGGAGAACATGATTTAATTTTCTACAAGTATAAATACAGCTCTCTTGTACAGTGTATGTTATAGAAAACATGGCCTCTGTAGTAACTTGATGCAATATTGCTATCTTAAAAATATGAAGCTCATTTCCGTTAAGATCTCTGAGAAAATTACTGTGAAAAAGCATGAAACTGAAAAAAAAAAAAAAATGGTCATTCTAAGATGAAAACTAGTGTGTAAGCTGGCTGTTTGAAATTATCAAAGTACTTTATTTATGAAGAATCTAATCATAAGTCTTTACTGCTGCATAACTAAATGTCACACTTCCTGAAAATGTGGCTTTGATAGCAAGAAGGTTTTAAAACTTAACTCTAAAATTTTCAAAAGGAAGAAAGGAATTGCATCAGATTTAATACTTAATAATATGTTACATCTGGTCTATGGAAGCCCACGTACCTCACATTTGGATATTATGAAAATATTATATAGATAATTCGTTAAACAATGTGTATGTTGTAAGTTGTTATGAAGCTATAAAGAGTTTGTGATGCCATTCATGATGCCTAGGAAGGGGGAGTTAGTTCAAACAATAGCAAGTTAATCAATATCGTATAAACATGGTATCAGAATGTGCGAAAAAGGCTTGCTACCAAACACCGAGAGAAGTTTGAACAATACTTACATTGTGTCAACTGAATGTGATTTCCACTTTCAATATACTTATTGTATCTGAACTGTGCAACAACTTTAATAGAGTAATACTATGTTTCACTACCTTTTCTTTTCCTCTAAAGATTTTGGGGCAAATTAATTATAGCCAAGATACCAAATATAAACATCTTGTTCTCACTAGAACTACAATTATTTTATCTTTATTACCCAAGACCTTTACTTATGAGCAACAGCACATCATAAGTTAGTTCACCAAGAGTGACAGGCCACTATTTATGATTTGACAGGATGTCACTGTAGTAGGTATGCTGACTATTTAATGTGTCTAGAAAGTCTTTTATGGCCTTCACTAACTCATAAAATTAACTTTCATTGTCCTCCTGCATGAGTATTGATGACAAAATATAATCTTCTTACAAGAGAGAAAATGTCTAACGGTAGTTTCTTTGGTAAAACATTTTTCTTCAGTGATTTAAAGTTTCATCTTGCATGAATTATATGCAGTGCTTCAAAGCACAGCGTAACCTTTTAGTATTTCAGTGGTTCTCTTCTGGTGTACTGTACAAATCCTCAGAAGTGACATATCGTCAAACTGTCAAGAATCTACTTGATGCATGTCAAAGCCTCACTATTCAGAACTAGTGAACCTAGACACCTGAGCAGTAAAAAAAACCATAGTGAATTTCTACTCTCTACCTTCAATATAATGTATCCATGTATGACTACCTCAGCAAAGTAGTAATAGCTCTTGGCAAACAGCATTCATCTGGGCTGAAAAGCTGTCAGCAGCAATATGGTAGATGTCAATTAGAATAAAGTATGCGATGCAAACACATTTGCCAATTACATGCATTAGACCTCATAATGACTGATGTCACAAATGTAGCTTGGTGATAAATTATCTTAAGGACAGTAATTATATTTTTCCATCAGTTGAATGTACCCATTTTGAAGTTATAAAGCAAGACCCACAGAAAATGTCTCCCTTTAGAAAACAGAAACAACAGGAATGTCATGGGGTTGGGTTCCTTGTTGCTTGTTCTTTTCTCAGATAGACCCAGCTTGAACTTCTAAGAAAAGTAAATATTACTCAACTTTTTTATTATATACTATTTGCAAGGAAGATAAATGTGTATGGCATCTTTATAAAACAAGTACACTAATGATTTTAAAAGACAATTCTGAAGTGTGTTGAAGAGATTATGGCCACTTGGACTGGAGAATAAATAAGCATTCTAAAACAGGGATTACCAAACAGGGATTACCAAACAGGGATTACATGACTCCAAATAAGGAAAACAGATACTGGATCATTTAAGATGAGGAGGATGGCATTCAAGATAGAATCATAGAATAGTTTGGGTTGGAAGGGACCTTCAAAGGTCATCTAGTCCAACCCCACCCCGCAAGAAGCAAGGACATCTCCAACTAGATCAGGTTGCTCAGAGCCCCATCCAACCCGGCCTTGCATGTTTCCAGGGATGGGGCAATAATCACCTCTCTGGGCAACCTGTTCCAGTGTTCCATCACCCTCGCTGTAAATTTTTTTTTCCTTATGTGCAATCTAAATCTACCCTCTTTTAGTTTAAAAACATTAACCCTTGTCCTATCGCAACAGGCCCTGGTAAAAAGTTTGTCCACATCTTTCTTATAAGCCGCCTTTATTAAAAGATCATGTAAAAAGAAATTAGAACAGTGATAGAGATAGTGACAGTGATAGAGATAGTGACAGGTTGTTGTGATTTAACCCCAGTCAGCAGCTGAGTACCATGCAGGCACTCGCTCACCCTCCTCCAGGGATGGGGGAGGGAATTAAGACAAAAACTCGTGGGTTGAGACAAAAACAGTTTACTAGGATAGTAAAGGAGAAGGTAATTTTACATATAGAATGATAATAGTAATAATAGGAATAATAAAATACATCAAACAAACTATGCACAATTTCTCACCACTTGATGACTGATAAGCCTACAGCACCTGGTATTCCCAGGTGGTCTTCCCATCCAAGTACTAACCAGGCTCAACTCTGCTTAGCTTCTTAGATCAGACAAGATTGAGCGTTTTCAGGGTGGTACAGTCACAGGCCATAACATCAGTGTATTATCAACTTTCTTCACATACCAAATCCCATACACTAAATCCAAAACACAGCAGCTACTGAGAAGAAAATTAGCTCCATCCCAGCTAAAATCAGAACATAGGTGCATACAAAGCTACCTGGCAGTCTATCCAGTATTAGCAATTTTTACATCAACATTTAGATCAAGATGCGGAGCTGGACTGTATGATTCTTATGAGTCCCTTCCAACTTGAGATACTCTATGATTCAATATTTTCCTAAATGTTCATGTTCAAATGCCACTATCAACACCTTCTTTCAAACAGAACTCAGAAAGTTTCTAAAGCCTATGCTATAGAGATGGACTTTTTGGCCTAAAGGTGTATATATCTTTCTTTAAAAAATTAAAAGTATTATGCAATAAAATTACAGAAGGCTGTGAAAATGTTTCTGTCATGAATATTAGAAGCGTGAAGACTGAACTAAGGACAAAACATATGCTTCTTGCCCTTCAGCCAACAGAACTGATATTGTACATAATAGAGATATACTGGCCAAAAGGAAGCAAAACTGTATGAGTTCAAAAGAAGTAATCCCTTCCTTATCACACTGTTTATGAATAAACAGGGTACGCAACTGATTTTCAAATTTTCTACCCTTTCATTAATCTGAATACACCCCAAAATTTCAAAAATTACTGGTTTCTATTGGCAATAAAGAACACCCTTGGAGGATATGTGGTAGCATGTAGGCAGAATAGGGAAAGTAAGATGTTACGAGTAGCGCATAGAAAGCAAGCGTGAGGAGTCATTTGGGTCACTTACCTTCATTGATCTTTCTCATATGTTTTCTCTGGGGAGGCCTTTGACAAGGCATTCCCTACTGTGCAGCTGCAGCAAATTAGCCATATCCTCCTTTTACACAGTTTTGGTATCTTGAGGATCAGGATTGCTAAGGCTGAATCAAGAGTTGCTTTCTGTAACCATCTTTCTCTCTTACACACACACATCCAGATGTGCATACAGAGGATAGACAGGACAGCATTGGCAATGTCTAGCAATCCTACAGAGCAGCAGAGGTTGCCACGGGTGGCAATACAGTGGGACACTGCTTATGAAATTACAGGCATTGCTGACTGTAGAGACAGATATAAAGTCTGAGCCAAGAGCACCAGAAGTTAGGTAGGAGCAGTTCACAGACAGGCAGATGTCATTTGAAGATATGGCAAAGAGATTCTGTTAGAAACTTATTTAAAGAAGGCCTTTTTTTTTTTTCTCCAGGCTAAACTGAGAATTAGCCAAGCAGTGAATTCACCAAGAGTATTCATTCTTCAGGCTGCTCAAAAACAGGATCCCAGAATCGAGTGCAAACTGGGAGGCAGGTTGGTTGGTATCTGGATCATAAAGTGTGCTAAGACCACAGGAAGAAAGAGGAATTTTAACCTAGGTTCTACATCTGTTTGCTTTCAGTGGTCTATCATACAGCAGGATTTTCTCCTGGCCCTCTGAACTCATAGCTCAGCTATACTTCATAGATAGCCCATACTGGTTGACTGCATATCTCTGATTAAACTTAGTAAAATTCAGACAGATGTTGGCCTTACGAAAGTACAAAATTGATTTAGTCTTAATTGATTATGAGAGGTCTGGTTAGCCACAACTCCACCTACATAAAAAATATATTTTTATAAAAAGAGCTATTGTAAACTACGCAAAAACATTTTCATAAAAGTACAGTTACGGCTTGCACAGACACCTGGTAAATATGGTCTTTATGAGGATAATGTGCTCAAGTCATGTAGTTCTTTACAAACAATTTTTCAAATGTGGCAGGAATGTGATCTTTGCAATGGGATATATATATACACATACATACACAAATACGTACACACCAGACACAGTCTGACAATGATAACTGCTACACAATCAATAAAATCCAGCAGGTACAAAAATCAACTCTAAGCAAAAAATTGTGGGGTTAATTATTTCACTGATTAACTGCATCCATACAGAATGGAAATATCTGCCTTTACAAAAACAACAAAATATTCCTACATACAACAAAAAGGGAGTGAATCAAAAATTGAAGTTAGGCCTAAAAATCTTAAATAAGTGGTTAAACACAGATGAGGCAGGGAGTATGTGTCTTATAATGCATGGATTAACACTTTTAGTAATCTATGAACGAGTGTAACTTGAGAATCTAAATTCCCTATATCATGAGGGAGAGATGGTTCCTTTCAAAGACTTTTACATTTAGGACATTTAAAATAGGTGCCTCAAGTTTGGACAGTGTGACTAGACCTCATTTTACCTTTCTATCTGCTGTTCATTTACTAGTATTCTGATCAAACTTTTTTAACAGTGGGGAAAGTCTTGCATCAGAGAAAATATAATTTACAGCTGAATAACTAATGAGCTAACAAAAATACTTAGGTAGTTAAAAAAAGTAACTGGAAAGAATTAGAATGAGATTTAGAAAATTAGAGGTAAAAAAGTTTTGATTTATTTGTTTTATTAGGTACTAGATCTGTGTTAGTTAGTGAAGCAGAAATAGAGACAAAAAATAAATTTGAGGTCACTGTTCAGAAAAAAAATAACCAAAATAAACATACTGAGCAAACTTTTGGGATTAATGCATTTAAAAAAAATTCCAAATGGAACAGCAAAAATCGCATAGCAGAGTTAGTGTACATACAGAAAAAAGCTTAAGTCAATTTTGCAATATTGTAAGGAAATAACTCTTCATAAATAACATCAATTTTCCTCAGAGTTTCTGTCTTTGTTCCCATTTCTCCGGACTATTTTACCTTGCATAAGACTTGTCCACTTGCTTCCTCTATCTCCAGCATCACCTTACCCATACTTAATTTTTAGCTGATGTTCAAACTTAAATGAAGCTTTTCTACATTTGTAAAAGATATCCAGATAGGACTGTGTTTATATAAATAGAAAGTTGTTGTATTAGTTATTCTACTACTTGAGTCTTAATAATTGAACTGTCTCTGCAGTTTCCTTAGTTCTTTTATATCATTTTAGAATTTGGTGACCGGGAATGCATGTGTTATTCCATACTCGGAATATGTAGTTGACTTTCCATCTTTCCATGAGTGAGAACTTTTTTTGCCTAACTTACAGCTACCTTAAATATTAAATTACTATTGTTAGAACTCTGTTCACGAAGACTACAAGATACCTTTCTAAGAGTCAATACCTTTAAGGCCTTTATTATGTATCTGAAATTATACTTGGTTTTCCCCCAATTGAATTATTGCCTAGTTTTTTTTTTAAATTTCAACTGCCACTTTATCACACATTCACTTAGAATCATCAGATCCTTCTGAAATTCATCTTTCAGTTTTTCTGTATGAACACAAGCTTAATACCAAGTAAATGACAATTACTAAACTGATTTCTAATTTTAATAAATATGATGTGCAATACATGAATCATACGCTAATTCATAATAAGAATTGTCTTCCTAAGTTTTTCCAAACTTTGGTGTAATTTCATTTATACACTACATTCAAAGCTGTGAATTAAGATGAAAAATGGATTTCTTTGAGGAAAGTAGTCTCATGAAGGCTGACAAAATGCCTATTCTCAACTTCTTTTCATCAGCAATAGTTTCTGAATCAACTCAGGAAGATATTTTATTCTTTTTAAAAAGGAGATTAGGAGAAACTAATAACCTCTTCCTCAAGTCGTGGAAAGACTGCAGAAGTCTTAACATGTCCCTGTGCTTGTTATGTTGATCTCAGCCTGGGAAGAGAACAGTGATTTCATGTTCAGTTTCCAGATCCTACCAAATTTATATTCTGACATTTTTAATAGGGGTAGAAGGACAGTTGGACTTCTTTCCATCTTTGAGAATAGCTGTAAGTAAGCTCATTATGGCTGTTTCCTTGAGGGACAAGTCAGTCACACTACTAAAGGGGATTTTCCCAAACACTGTCCAACTTAGAATGTAATCAAGTCAAGGCTGCTGTCAGTGCGAGCTGACATTTCACAGAGCTCAATTCAAAAATGTGAGATTTTATGGACCAGTACATTAAAAGAAGATATTATCACAGAATTATCACGATTGGAAAAGACCTAAAAGATCATCCAGTCCAACCATCACCAATACTTCTCAGCTAAATCATATCCCTCAACACAACATCCAAACGTTTCTTGAACACCCCCATGGTCGGTGACTCCACCACCTCCCTGGGCAGTGCATTCCAGTGCCTGACTACCCTTTCTGAGAAGTAATATTTCCTAATGTCCAGCCTGAATCTCCCCTGGCGCAGCTTGAAGCCATTGCCTCTAGTTCTATCCCTGTCTACACGAGAGAAAAGGCCGACCCCTAACTCACCACAACCTACCTTCAGGAAGTTATAGAGAGCTATAAGGTCTCCCCTGAGCCTCCTCTTCTCCAGACTGAACAATCCCAGCTCCCTCAGCCGCTCCTCATAAGGCCTGTGCTCCAGACCCCTCACCAGCTTCGTAGCCCTCCTCTGAACACGTTCCAGGGCCTCAATGTCTTTCTTGCAGTGAGGGGCCCAAAACTGAACACAGTACTCGAGGTGCGGCCTCACCAGTTCAATACTACTGCAGCTGTTGGAAAGCAAAGCCCAGGTACGGTTTCTTTAAACTTAAAAGGGGCAGTAAGACTAGAGGGGAAGATAGGAAGTCAGCAGCCTTCCACCATTTGAATAACATATAAATATACAGGTCTACATATATATATATAAAAAATCCTTTGTCCCAACTCTGTTTAAAATGCAGCATTGATTCATTCAATCGTACTTCATCATTCACAACATGAACTTTATGTGAACCGTTTCCCACTGATTTGTCTACACTGCTTCAAAGAATCCATCAATAATAATCTAACAGATTTTCTTCTAATTCTTGTTATATTTCTCCATTGATATAACTTATTTTTACTGGCATATGAAATAAAGGTTTTATTGAAACACAAAAGATACAGTTTTGGCCAAGTGCCAAAACAGATACTCTGCTGTGTTTGTATTGACATAACCTCCTTGAGCTCCCTTGCATAAACTGAATTTAGATAATGAAGAGAGAATATATCTGATGTTCCCAAGAGATAAATAACATTTCTTCACATACACGTACTACCAAGTTTTATCTATCTTAAAAATTATCAACATAGATGATTTTGGGGAACTAGACTAGTGTTTCGTTTGGTTGTTTTTAGATGACTGTTCATTCTAGATAGTGATCTTAACGTTAATAGCTCAGTGTACACATATAAAACTTCTGCAAAACATGGTTGAAATACACCAAACTAAAATCTGTCATTGTGACAAATAAGAAAGAAAATAACTCCATCAGTGAGAATGGGAAGGAGACATGTATCATCTTCCCCCAAAATCTAGGATTCCATCACTGAGGAAAAAAATTTTAAAAACAAAAAAAAAAAAACCCTCCACAAATACATTATGGTCAGAGTTGAAATTATGCTGTGGTAAGAGGAAAAGGAGATTAGATGGGGAAAATCTAAAGGATCCTGATTAGGAGATAGTATAGTGAGAAGAGGAAAAGTGAAGAAAGGCTGGGTAATGGAATGTGAGCGTCACCTGCACATGGTTTGAACACCTGTTCGCTCCACAACTGGAAGAAAAATACTCATGCTTAAGTTTACTCATGTTTTAATAGTCAAAATAAACTGTTTACGCTAATAAAACCTGTTGCAGCTAAATTGCATTATATAGCCAAACTTCTGTATCCATGCAGCACTCCATCTTATCATAGGAGTTCTTGCATCACGTAGGGCATTACTAACTCACGGACATTTGACTCATTCTGTTTTGTGCTTTATACATTCTTTAGACTCCAGAGCCACATACACCACAATATGCAGGTGCAGAAATCCTTTCAGCCACTCTTGTAACTCCTTTATCATTCTTTCTCTAAATGCCGTTAAGATACAGTCTGGTGATGGCTATAAAAATGAGAAATCTGAAAATGACTGTATGTGTTACGTCCTGAAGCTATACTAAAATTCATTAAAATTATCCTATAAAGTGTGGAGTTAATCATTAGTTTCAGGTGTGATATATTAGTGCAACGCTCAGTCTTCACAAGAATCTTTGTTCTTTTTATAATCTACCCCTATGAAGTTTTCTCATTAGCTTTAGAACTGGTTGTCTCAGTGACAGGTAGTGCCTTCTTTAAGGATAGGCAATTTTTGCCTTTAAAATATACTTGCTTAATCAGGATTCTGCAGGCAACACATGTACACTGGGCTATGTATAGCCATAAGGAAAGTTTGAGTAAGCATAACCAATCTAAAATTAAAAGTAAATATATTTTAGCAATTAGTGTTTAGACTATGAGAAAATCCCTGGCTTTACTCAAGGTACTACATTCCTGCCTAAAATTATATTTCCTGAGTCATAAGCTCACACTTTTTGTATTAATATCTTGACTTTACATTAATCTGAGGAAGAACAGATGTATGTAAACACTGGAAAGAAAATAGAAATCATAACAAAACCAAATTCATCTGCAAGTAACTCTTTGAAATACTTAAGAGTTCTATATATTTTTTATTCTTTTTAATTGTCTAAGAAGTAGATGTATCCAAGTTGAATTAATTCTACATTAGAGAATCAATTGGCTTGTATACAGGAAGTCTGCAAGAATACTGATTGTGGAAATACTTCAGCAGAAACTGTTTTCAGAATATTCCCTTTTTAGCTCTGTGTGTTGAAGGTAAGCAATCTATATGAGAAGCAATACTGAACATTTAGTACCATATTATTTTACCAACAGTGATCTCAAGACAGGTTCACTATTCAATGAAAGAATATAAATACTTTAAGATAGTGATGTTATTTATTTTAAAATAAAAGTTAAGACACTAAATTGATTTTATGATAAGATATGAAAGACAAGCATGTACTTGGCAGCACCCAATAGAGTACTTCTTTTAAAAAAGTAATTTCTTCACATTACCTTTTTTTTTTACTGACATATTGCTTTCATTTTAAATTATTTAAAATGCTTGTAGTATGATGTATGGCTTCACAACACACACAGGTCTGAGAAGTCAACATGTTGACTGTGGAATTTCCCCAAAAAGGATCACGTCAGTTCAGTACATTTTGTGATAAAACCATAGACTCTAATGCAAATTCTATTGAAAAACAATGGAGGAAATATTTAGACTACTAACCCACTTCAAAGGCATCTAAATTAACTGACTAGAAAGCCAAGAAATAATATGGATTATTCTGTTAATTTCCCTGTATTTGACCATGATTAAGAAAGCAACCAGCATGAAGAATGACACAAAAAATTACACAGAAAAATGTCATAAAGTCACACATTGATCATGGAGACAACCCTCTCTGGAATGTGTTACAGAATATTTATCACCTCTAATGAAATACCCCAGATTTCTCTCCCAGAAAGGAGAAAGTAGAAGTTTAATTATTTAATCTGTGGAATTCACAGGGAGTTTAGAGGCAAAGAATATTCAACAACACAATTTAACATTAATTGCATAATAAAAATATCCAGTCTTAAAAGTTTAAAAGAGAACCATGAAGTGCTGATAACTGGTTTTGGCATAAAAACTACACTTTATAGCAAAGATACCCAGAAGATATCCAAGTAACAAGTACCTAGTGTAACTCTCACTTAATACAAAACATAAGCAATCATCACTCCACTCAGTTTATTAAGCCAGCCATCAGAACCATCTACTAAAATGGATTCTTCTGCTTGTGGACCTGAAATAGCTTTGTCTCAATTCTTGTGGTTTCTTGGGCAAATATACTGTTGTTTCCTCTCATCATAATGAGGTTTTCCAAATGCAAAAATCAAGGTTGTTTTTTCTCTGTCGCTATTCAGCGCTGTAAGAGTACCTAAGAATGCAGCACTTAATCACTTGGAATAGAGTTGGGGCGAGAAGGGAATAGCCTCTGTTACTGGCATTATCTGCTCTCTACATTCATTCTCAAACATCTCTGATGACTTTCCTGTGATTTGCTACCAAAAGGACTCATTGAAAACATATATACACATTTTACACATATAGGTATACATACACATTGAAAATTCATACTGGTACTTGAAAAATATGATGGATTTATACCCAAAAGAAAGTCCCCCTTCATAAATGTTCCCTTCCTAATATATGAGTTGACTATAACTGCATTAACATGTAGATAACTTAGATACGTGCTAATGGCTTTCTTCTTAGCAATGCACAACTAAGAAGCCAGACTAATAAGCCAGTCATTTGCTTCATATTTTTTAAAAAAATATTAGTTCAGAGAGAGTACACAGATTCATACATGTATTTTATTAGAGAACTTCACTTGCATTAAATATAAAACAAATATAAAACATGAATATCACATTAACATAGCGACAGAGTATTTTTAAAGGAAAAAAATCCAACATGTCTACTACAATTCTTTCATCTCAAATTCTAAAAAATACTAAATTCTTAGTTACAATTGTAAGTGGATAAAAAGATATAATTGCCTGATACATATACTTTTGATTTGATTCTAAAGTGCTGAATGATACCTGTGTGAATTTTATTTCTATGCTGAAAGACAAAAGAGCCACACACGGTAAAAATTAAAATTTTGTGTAATGAAGCTTAACATTCTGTGGCAATCATAACCTTTAAAATTGTAACACTAGGAAAATCTACTGTAATTTTTCAAAACCATTTTAATGACTTCTCAGACCACACTTCTGGTGTATTTATTTTTGTTCCAGCATATTTATTTCTCCTTGACTAAATCACAAAAACTAGAAATTTAGGTATTAAACATTCAAACCTAAATATTGCTTTGTGTTAATGTTTATATCATGTTTATTAATCTAAACATTAAATTGACAGGTCATGTTTACCTGCATTTCCTATTTAGTTAATGAAGAGATATTTACATTTAACTGTTTACTCATCAAATATTTGTTCACTGTATACAGTTGCAGTAGACCAATGCCACTGAAATAAAACTACTCCAGTCTCTCGGTGAAACAATAAATCTCTAATCGATGTTCGAAACAAGAGAACTGGCTGTACTTAATATGCATTTTATCTATTCTGAAGTCATTTCCTGGGCTTCCACCTTTAAACCTACAATAAATCTCTCTGCCCTCAGTCTCTCTTTCAGCACCTAAAATAGCCCATGTTCTCTTGGTCAGACCAGTGTTGAGCTAAGAACGGCACCATAAATATCCTGGGAAAAGATCTGATTTGCATTAACAGAGAAAACAAGTTACTAAAAGATTTCATATTTCTACTATTAGCAAATCTTTTTGAAAGAGGCAAATTTTTTTTTAGAGCTGGCAGGAGATTTTGCAAAATGAAAAAGGAGAGCGTAAATTAGATGCTCTTTACTTTGCTTTTGCTTTGACATCATAATCAAGTAGTTTCTATAGTATGTGCCAGTGTTGGCAGGTTAAGTAGGAAAGAACATTTTGCACACCAGATGTCTAACTTTTCTGATGGAAGTGTAATGTATCGGTTTTGGAAAAAAAGGTACTACCCTATTCTGATGGATTTTTATATTCTTCACAGTAAAGAAACAACTTTGGAGTCTTTTTAGGATTTTTTTTTTCTGAAATCCTTACAGATAATGAGATGAAAATCAGTTTTATATAGTGGCATAACCCAGGGTAATCTACAATACTTATATTCCTTACAATGGTCTCATATTCTTAATTTTCCTCCATTTTTTTTTTCCCACTTGCTTTTTCTGGGGAAAAAAAAAGAAAAAAAAAACCCAAAAAAAAAGCCTTTTTTTTGGCTTTTAACATCATTCAGAAAACAATTAATTATATTAACTTTCTGTGTTTAGAAAGAATTAGTCTTCAAATTAAAAAAAAAAAGTCCAAGTTAAGCTACAAGATCAAGTCAGTTTTATATGCTCGGTGTGGAATATTTTGTTTCATGGGCATAGCCTTAGTGCTAGCTAGTACAGATCTCTCCACATTATTATTGAGACAGCATTCTTACAAAAAAAAATGCAGTTTGGTTGCTTTTAATAAATTACTTCAGCAAATTCAGTGAATGGCTTTCTCTATTACATAAGCTGGGATACAGGAAGACAATCAGTTATACTCAAGGATGTAGGAAATACATTCCACTGTGAATTTGTAATTGTTATTAGTTACTGTGGATAGAACAATTATTTTCTTAGCATCTGGTCACTAACATGACATAGTGAAATCAATATGAATATGTTTCTGCTCTGTAGTATGCAATATCAATAGATAATGCAAAGCCACTGGTCATTCATCAATCATGACAATTACTATTTTAACTAGGAGTTTATATCAGAAAAATCAGCTCCACACAAAGGTTTGTGCACAGTGTGTTCTGCAAGCAAGTTCTTCTCACAAGTGTCCAAAATGAAGTGTGCTGAGAGAGAACTTGTTCCAATATGTGCAAATCAACATCAATCAAATCCCTTCTGATGAATGACTTAGAATGAAGGAGAAAATAAACCACAATTCTGTTTCTATGGAGTTTGGCATGGACTTGAAAGGTAATAGGATTCCAGCACAAACAGGGAAGCATCCTCTTCTGTAGTTTCTCTCTTTGCTGATTGCGACCATAGTGTAAAGCAATTAATTCCTATCACTCTCGTTGCTATATTGTCACCACTAAGATATGTAGTACAAACAGTTAATCTATAGTTGGAAAGATACTTTAAACATGCAGAGATAATAATACAAAGGTTTAAGGATTAAAGATATAAAGGGAATTTGATCAATTTATGAACAGAATAAGAGGACACGGTGCTCATTACAATGAAGCTTTAGATTAGGTGACTTACAACTTCCTTTCAATAGTATATCTTGAAAATTAAGGTAAGAACTTCCATGTTTCTAAAATGCTATTTTCAGATGAAGTTAACATGGTAGGAGCAAACAGACTCTCACTGTGTTTTTCAGCACATTTATCTTCACTTCATACTGTGATTCATCACAGTCTGGGTGCAGTGATTTGAAAGTCCTATAATGCACTAATGCATTACTGATAGCTATTTTCATTTATTAAAAGCAGTACCAGAATTCTTAGAGCATTTCAAAGCCTTGTTCCTCTATAGCAACTTTGGCAGAGAATCTGACATAGCTGAAACACTTTAAAAAAAAAAAAAAAAAAGGCATTCACATGAAATGGACTCTTTCTGTTCTCAAGTTACACTATATAGAAAGTATTGTCTGTGCTTGCTAATTAACAGGAATAGACCTCCTCCTCCCTTAGATAAATATACAATAGAGAGAAAAGAAAGCACCCTGCTACACAGCGCCCTCGTAAGGGAAGTTAACCATACCAGACATCCATCCTTTATCCCTCAGTGTAAGAGAACAATTGCATTGAAGGAAGAAAGATAATAAGGATCTGTGGTTGCTAGCTTTCCACAGCTACATAAAGAGGTTGTATGGCAGTGCTTAAGTTCCAGAAAGTACATTACAATTTACTCATTCCTTTAAGAAACTAAAAAATACTGGTAAACTTGAACTAAAGATCTCTATGTTGCAAATCCCAGGGAGTTTTTTGACACTAAACTCTACACTAGCATTAGTCTTTTAGCATTAAAAAAAGAGGCCAAATTAAATTTGAACAGAAGCCAACTAATTTAATATCCATTAGTCAGGTACAGAATTGTAGATAATAAGATACTAATCGAATACATATTTGTATATCGTGATCCTAAATTGCAAGGATTCTGAGAAAAAAATTACAGCACTGTGATCACAAGACAAGTCCATAGTGATGAGGAACATATAACATGAAGTCACCAAGGTAAGATCAAGATCAGCAAAGTAAAGGCTTAGGCACAGTCCTACCTATAATGTAGCTCAGGCAAGGATGAAGGGCAAGGGTCCAGGCTTAAACACAGCCTATGAGCAATGGTGGGCAACTCCCAACAAAGCTGCTCACAGCTCTGTCTCACAGCTGTTTTTTCGCACCACCTAACCCAAGCCAGCTCTGCCAGCTCCTGGGCAGCTATACCCATGTCGCAGCTGGCCGCAGTCTGGCCACTGGACCTCAGGGCGTATGGGCAGGAGGGTGTAGACTCGGGGGGAGAACTCAGGGTCCTGAAAACTACTCCAATGTCAACTGATGATCAAGGTGAGAAAAATAGCCCTTTCAGAAGTGCCTTTCCAGTGAAGAACTTAGGTTAGATATGTAAGCTTTAGATGACTTAAAGGAGATGAGATTAATTTTAACCTAGACAGCACCATACTGATACATCAGTACATTTTTAATGTTACTTTCCAGAAGAAAATTTATTGTATTACCCAAGTACTACAGTATTTCTAATGCTTCCTATTTTTTAATATGTTCTCCACTTTAGATCACAAAAACACTGAGAAATGTTCCAGAAAAAGTCTCAGTGCCTTAGCTAGGGGTCTTAAAGACTCCCATTATTCCTAAATCTGAAGAAATGGTCACCAAATAGCAAATGCAGTCTTCTCAATTTATTGTGTATTAGCATGCTCTAATGGTAGAACTTAATACAAAATGACACAATAAAATAGGAGACATTATCACATGCCCTGTATCAGTCTGTAGTTTATGTTCTTAAAATCAGTAAATAAATTCATCTTTTAAAAATAACTTCAAAATAGTACCATTGCTAGTAAATAACTTCAGCTATGTTTAGACTCAACTGCACTCAAAATGCTGTAATAAATTAAGGATTTACTTACACTTTAAGACAGTGTTCTTATTTTGACTTAGAATATACATTTAATTTCAGACATCAGAATCATTACTAAATTGAGCAAGATACTTGTCACTAAAAAATTCTGCCTAAATGCCAATTGTACTGTGAACCTTCAAGTCTGTAGTTTTTTTTTTTTTTCTTAATTGTAGGCATGGTCATGTTTTCCAAAGCTGACTATCGATTTTGGTGTTTCAAGCTGAAATAACACAGACCAAATTTTCAGGAAGCAGACTGTAAGAGTTCTGCACTGCAAATCAGTTTAGAATGCTATATTTTTTTATTAGTAGAAATTTTTTTAGACTTTTGGTCATAATACTTAAAAATATGGCGAAAGCCTTACTTTAGTTCCTTCAATGGTACTGTTATAGTCATTGTCCAACAAATCAAGAAATATCTTTTAAATCTGTTCTGTTTGTTTAGATAATTCCTCAGAACAATATGGGATGTTTAAGAATACAGCTTAAGGCATGTAACTGAAAGCAACTTAATGCTACTTTTTTACAGAATTCAATGCTTTCTTTTAATTTGTAGGACACAGCTTTATGCAGATTTTATTAATTTAAAAAATAATGGTTTTATTCTTTTATAAGTTGAATAAATTTCACAAAGCATGCCAATTGGCAGGCACAGATGCCCACAATTCACTCACTGATATTTATAAAGCACTTTACAATTAGTCACCAAAAAAAAAAAAAAATCAATCAAGCAATCTGAAAATACACATTTAATTTCTGCTTTCATGATTAGTGATATTTTCTAAATACATAACACCGTAAAAGGTATTTTAGGACTTATTTTACCTGCAGAATAAACACAAAGGCGAGTATGTAGCAATGTAGATAGATACAGGAGAAAAAATGAGAAGACACTCAAAACCAACTGTAAGAAACCTTTTATATTATTATATAACTGTAGGAAACATTTTATGTTATACTGTGTAGTAGTATTATTTCTAACAGCCCTAAATAGTTAATTTCAGCAACACAGCATATTTTGTGATATGCAATCCCTTTCCACATTCACAGACACAACATGGAAGTCTGGGAATGACTGAAGCCATTTTAATCCACCATGAAAGACAAATGTTCTTCCCCAGGCTGCAACATTTGTATCCAAGTTCCTAATTGCTTTCCATGCCCTAACAGTTTTTCTTTCTACACTGATGTACTTTCCTGGACTCCTGATCACTCCCCTAGGCTCAAAAATCATTATGGAGTTTTACATATTCTGTCCAAAATACTTCTTTTCCCACTAATTATTTCCCTGCCTCATTCTTTGAAATGTTTCTATAACTAGAACTGAAATTAAATAGATATACTGGTAATTTTATCTATAGATAATAGGCATATTATATAGTTTGCTTGGTTTTTTTTCCCCCAAGATGGTACATAGCATAACATATATTGCAGTATCATATTTCATTTAATATAATGCAATGTATGGGTATTTATGTACAATATATACTGGTTAAACTGGGAGTATTTAAGGCAAGAAGTGATAATAACAGAAGTTGTTGTCAATGCTATGGTTTGGCTCTTACAAAATTCAGGATACAGCATTTAATGTTAATTATACTAGAAGTACAGGCACTCTATAGTGAGTAAACTGTAATGCCTTTCTATACTAAAATCAACATTCAATTAAATGCAACAGAAAGCTTATATTTGAAGGAACAAAAGGGGTCAGAAAAGAACAAAATGCAGCTGTTTGCTCTCACTTATAATTACATACATCTGTTTGGATAAACATTTAGGTTGAATGCATAACAAAAGTGCAAAATTAAAGATGAGCAAGCAACTTATAAAAATACTGAGAAGAAATAAAGAAGCTAGAAAAAAAAATACTCAGAAGTATTAAACAAAAGCCAAGGACATAATTAATCTGTGTAGAATATTACCACAATATCCTAGAATTATATTACAACATACAAAACCACTGCAACTGTTTATCAGGACAGTTTTGAAGACTGTTTAATCCAAACAATAAAAACTTACTGAGATAAAGAGTAGTCCTTCCATTGATATTTATAAATTTTATTAGATGTCTTAGATGATCAAATTTTCCTAGATACTGTTATTTTATTACTTCATATGGCCTTTTTTGGTTTCTGTTTGGCTTATAGTATTTTAAGTACCAAACATATTCAACACAGGAACACAGCAGTGGCCAAAAATCCACATGGGAGTACTCAAAGTAAAACAAGTCTCCACCACTAATCCTAAGAAAAAACAAAACATAGGCTTACATTTTCTCTGTAGTATATTACACCCTCCCAGCAATGTTAAGTTATCTAAAAGGCTGGCTAACATAAAAAAAAAAAATTCAATTTGGATTCAAACCTACGAAAATCAGATATATTAGGAACTAGGCTATTTCAAGATCAAATTCCTGAAAATTCAGGCTTATAAAATACCATGGTAACTATTTAAAAAAGAGAAAACATAATGTGCTTGTGAGTGCACAGTGGAAGACTTGCTCGAGCAACTTCACGAAGACTGTATTAGAAAGCCTGAACAGACCAGACTATTTAAGTTGGGTCAACTCCTTCACAAAATTCCTGTAAGTCTGATCGCAGGACAGATCCAACTGTGCTTCATGAACATCAAAGTACTCCCACCTCCTTTCAACATCCCATTGTATATGTCATTAGTGAGACACAGCTTGCCCTGAGGGTTATCACAAGTCAGATAATAATAAAATAAATAATCTTGGATGATGCTAAATGTATAGAAGTGAAAGACTGTACACAGTACACAACATAATAGTTATGAAATTTAGCAGCCTGTAATTTGACAATGCATCATTTATATGTTGCTTTTATTCTGTACAGGCTAAAGACAAATAGAGATGTGTTTTGTGCGCAGTAAGTCTCCTTCGTAGGCAGCAAAATGAGTGTTGTGGGGTTATTCACTGAATTTTTTATTACCTGAAGTGCCAGTTTTGCTAAAGATTGATGTCTTGGTAGAGTTCAAGATCTCACTGGTAAACCTCAAATCTGCTGGATTTTTTTCCTGTTTCGAACAACAGTAAGAAGTGTACTTTTGCAGTTGAATACCAGATTTCCAAGCTGCGTGAAATTTCAGTTAGACTTCTGAGACATTTGAAACATTAACCTGTGTAGCAGCTCTTATCTTTTGCCACATTAATATCTTTAATAAAGCTATGGTAAGAGTCTTAAGTGTTCATCTCTCCTATAGATTTTATTACATAAGAATGGAGACAAAGGTTGCAAATTAAATGGTTATGGAGTCTGCAGTTTGACACAATTAGCAATATTACAGAACTATACCAAAATCCTGGCAATTGCAGTAATATTAAGCATGCAAAGGAAGATGTTTGTGTTTCATCCCCTACTGCAGTGTGTCCACTTGCCTCATTTCCAGGTTGCTATCCTGTCTTGATCATTATGTTTAGCTATAATAAAACCTTAACATGCAAAAGGTTGGGGAGGTTTCAGTGCAATTACACAGCCTCTGGGATCATTCCACCTACTAAAACAAACAGATCAGTCTTAAATTCTCTGCAGGCATATTTTCAGCCAAGTCTAATTTTCTTCTGAATATTAAGTACAGACTTAACTAGATAGTTTCCCCCCTCCTCACTCCACCACACCCCTCTGTTTTACTCTATAAAGTATTATATATAATGCATTTTATTAGATTTGTTGAGTGCTTAAGAAAACTTCTGGAATGAGAGCAGACAAAGGTACATTTCAGAAACTGCTTGTTTCAATAGCCTCAGTTGGAAAAACTTCCCCTACTGGGCACAAACACGACAGAGACAGCATTTGAGGAAATCTGGAAAAGCATGAAGATTTTTACAAAATTCACAATCCACTGTTCAACAGAACTAGACTGTTAAATATAGGACAGCAGGCACTTCACTAAACTATTTCATTGCCTTAACATTAACATGCAGTATTAATATTACAGATTATTTTTTAAACGTAAGGGAACGCAACAGCTTCCAGAAACTCCCAAAACTGATTTTTTTTTTTTTTTTTATTGGTTGCATCATTCCGTGATAGCCTCATACACTGGTGAATGTATATTTCCCCTACATAAGCGTACCAAGGATGTGTACTAAGAACACCTTAAGAGTTATGACTGAAATACATTTCAAATTTCTACTGTGAAAGAAGCAAATTACCTTGACAAATTCTGATCACTATCACACAGTCAATAATTGTCACTACATTCTTCTGTGACCGATATAACAGTGTCTGCAACTGGTGTCGTCTTCTCTGCCCTTGAGCATTTAAAGATTACAAATGTTTAAGAAGACAATCAATACAATCTACAGAATAAGTAAGATTTGAAGTCCTCAGGCATGTCACCACATGACAAAGAGAATCATTAGTCTTTTAAAGCTTTTCTCTCTCCTCTCTTTCCCCCCCTAAAAAAACCTTTACATGATATGGGAAGACATTGTTACTTGCATACTATAAAATATCACTTGTTTGACTCAGTCCTCGTAACTTACTTGAGAAAAAAAGTCAAGCTACTACCACTTCTTGACAAATACACAGTTTTACACTGTTCAGAGGTTCTAGTTTAAAAATCATTGTGTCCAAATATATCAGAATGTCATTGGTTCTGATTTTTTTTTAAGTATATTTATATGCTCAAAAATATCAGTTTTCATTTTTATCACTTTGCAAGTATAGTGGGAGAACAGGGCAGGGAGATACAGACCAAATATAACTCACCACATATAAACAACATAGAACAGCAAACAACTCACCTGCTGTATAGCAAGGTAGCAGAGCCAGACTTCCTTTTCTGTACTTCAGAATAGAAAGTTGTAGCAGGACAGAACCTTACGGACTTAAATTCTTACAGTTCTCCTCTAAAGGAACTGTAAAAGACCAGTATCTCCCCCAGAATTCTATAAAGGCTGACATTCACTTAGAGAGTCAGCAAGTGAGCAAATAGCGGTCATTCTCATATTTTAGTCCCTACGGCCATACAGCTTTGTTAGCTACTCCCTAAAAACAGATATGTTAGATATTCCCTGATTTTCTTGAGACCTAGGTTAGATCAACTGAACCAGCACGAGCCTGTTCTTTTTCTAGAAAGTTATATGCAACTATTTCAATCCAGCATGTATGGCTAAAGTTGGTAACGCTGCTCTAACAGTGTAAACACCACTACACGTTCAATTCTATGCTGAATGGGTTGGATTCTGCCATCTCTATAAAATGCCACAGTGAGAAAAGATCGTGAAATGTAAATTGTAGTACACTGAAGCTTTATTACAAAATGTCATAAAGGATTAATATGGGTCTCATTATTTATCCAGTACTGGGATTTGTCACATTAATACCTCTAGAGATACTTTTATTATTCCCTATCATGTAACAGAAATGGACCTAATGTGACAGTGGCCACTTGCCAGGGAGAAGGCATACAGCAATGAAAATACTGGCACTACAGCAGTTTTGTTACTTGGTAGATTTTTTGATTCATTATCTCTGATTCTTCAGGTTCCATTTGCCCCACTGTTACAAACTCCCTGGCTCAGATCCATCTTTTCACTTGCCAAAGCCAAAAGAATCAGGTAGAAGAGATACAGATACTGGCTAAAAGTGCCATTCTGTTTATACCTAACTGCCAGTGAAAAATTGAGTTTTATAGAAGCATGCAGAGAAAATGAATGTTCCCTCAAGCATTTAATCAAGAATCTTGCAGCTCAATTCACTCATTTCAGGATTTTTATATTTTTTACAGTGCACCTTTTCTCCAGCTTTGTGTAATATCATAGTCAGGCACTGGAATGCACTGCCCAGGGAGGTGGTGGAGTCACCGACCATGGGGGGGTTCAAGAAACGTTTGGATGTTGTGTTGAGGGATATGATTTAGCTGAGAAGTATTGGTGATGGTTGGACTGGATGATCTTTTAGGTCTTTTCCAATCATGATAATTCTGTGATTCTGTGATTATTTATAAGATGAGGACAATTATTAATGCAAATATGCTATGTAAATGATATTCCTATACTTCCTGTATATCAACTGTCTTAAGAAAAGATCTTAAATCTGTAAACATATAACAGAAGCAACTAGTAATAAAACTGATTTCTAGACTTCAGCAAAGGAGGACTCACTTCAAGTCTTAAGAAACCATTATCTACCCTAAATTAGGCTTTCAGGCATTTGATAATTTGTGATTCATTAAGACTTACCGTTCCAGGCTTCTGTAATTTACTTTACCCTTGCAAGTCCAGGATCCAAGAATAGAAAAAAGAAAAAAACTCAGTGTCTTGAACTTCAGTCAAGTGAAGTGCCTTCAAAGTCCCTTACACTCTGCCTATTTACTTTCCAGAGGTGTAAAGAGACACTATCCAACACAAGCAGAGTCATTGTCCATTACTTACTCTCATAATGAAATTCAGTTATGGATATCAGATTTCCTCCATTAACGTTAACTGCTGCCAAATATTCAATAACTTACAGCATTTATTTTGATTTTCTCTAAGTTTTTTATCTTATTTCAAAATTACCTCAGCATCACATCAGTTGACTCAGCTTAAAAAGTCTCCATGAGGATGTTTGTGGAGGGTGCTCCTCTCATCAACATCTTTCAGATGGTAACTGGTCATCCTGAGCTTTTTGATCATGACATACTACATTTCAAAGGTCCCAGTAAAAATCAGAAACATAATGTTACAATCATTTCTACAACAAATCTTATCCTGTCTTCCTTAATTACTGCTCATTTTTCTCATTCTCCTCAACATTCATATAAAGTTTACATCCACTTTTTTTAAAAAAATAAGAGCAATCCTAATCCTAGTTATCTTGCGTATTAATAACCCATCTAACTCTCATAGCTAAAATTCTTAAAGTTTTACAGTTAAAACAGAGAAGAATTCTTTATTCTGATCCTCAGCTACTTCTGATCTGTCTTCTGTCCCATACACTTTACCGAAAATATTCTATTCACCATCTGCAACGATCTATTTATTACGAACTCTAAAAAAAATCCACTACTCAATCTCTGTATTTCCTTACTCTTAGGTTCCTTCAAATATACTGACAAACTTCTGTTAGAAATTTAGCCCTCTTTCAGATCTCCTAAAACTCTCTAATCCAGTCTGTATTGTTCTCCATTTGATTATGGTGATCCCCCTCAGTCTTGTGGCCAGGTTCTGCAGTTCATCTAGCAGAAACTTCATTTTCATAATCAACCCACATTTCTCTATATTGAAAAGCTAACTCCCATCTTGCACTGTCTAGTTACTCCAGCCTTCGAGGCTGCCCTTTTCATTTGAGAAGCTCCCACAGGCTGACAAAAACTACTCCATATTCTCAAAGTCCTCCTTAGAAGTCCCTTGTGAGGTAAGATTATGTTGAAGTGGGCACAAATCCCAACTGATGTAGCTGTACAGCTCTAGGCCTATATCAAGCTCCCAGCCAACCGCCTCAGAGCCTTTACACATGAGCTTGCGTCCGTCTGTCTGAACTTGTCCCTAAGAATAAGACAAGTTTTAATTTAAAGATGACAGAAAATAGGTTTTTTGAAAACTTTATTCACTACAGCTTGAAATTTCTAAACTATTTAGTCGAGTCTGGAAATACTATAGACTTCAAAATCTTCCTTCTAGCCTCACATAAAGCTTGCAAATACAAAAAAAAAAAAAAAAAAAAAAAAAAAAAAAAAAAAAAAAAAAAAAAAAACCAAGCAAAAAACCTGTGATTCTTCCAGTCTCCAGTAAACAACTAAAATACTACTAGGAAGTGCATCTTTATGGCTTTTCTGTCTGAGCTTCTCAGTCTTTTGCAAATTCTTTTTCATCAAATAAAATTTCAAGCATACTCCTCATTAAAAACTACAGCCATTCTCAAGCTGCCCAAATGCCATACATAAATATACACACAATTTCTTGGGGTTTATATTATGTTTATTATACATCTTTAAACAAACCAAAATAATTTAAGGCAAAAACTGTAAGATGATTTAATAATCACTGGCAGAATGCAAAGATATTTTTACTACCTCATCCAAATTACTGTCAAGTTATGCAACAAGCAATGCATATTGACTTGATAGATTACTCTTTCTTGGAATGAGAAAACAAATTTTAACTGATCTCTCACCTGTACGAAGAAATTTTTTTTTTCCCAGATATGACAGCCCATTAATACACTATGACTGTACTTAATATCCTGAAGGCTACCTCTATGTTTCATACATTTTAGCATGTGGAGATTTAGCAAACATACAAATTTTTAAACCAATAAACATGATCCCCATCAAATTTACAGATAACTTCCCTTTTAGACTTTTTAGAAGCATTTCCTATATCCAAGCCCAAAGAGTGGTGGTGAATGGAGTCAAATCCAATTGGCAGCCAGTTGCAAGTGGTGTTCTCCAGGGGTCAGTATTGGGGCCAGTTCTGATTATTATCTTTATCAACAATCTCCTTCTCCAGGGGAGAGCGTTTAGCCCTAGTCAGCAATCGAGTACTACACAGCTGCTCGCTCCTCCTCCCCAGTAGGATGGGGGAAAGAATCAAGAAAAAAAGGAAAACTTATGGGTTGACATGATGACAATTTACTAGCATAGAAAAGAAAGATGATAACAATAACAAAATATATGGATACTAAAATATACGAAACAAATTATGCACAACTTCTCACCAGCCGATGACTGATACAGCCCGTCCTGAGCACCAATCGATAAAATAAAAACCAAGTAGCAAGCAAAGGAGCAAGAGAGAGAGACATGCCCCCCAGGGCAACTCCCACTTATATACTGAGCGTGACGTTTATGGCATGGAATACCCTCTTTGGCCAGTTTGTGTCAACTGTACTGGCTATACCCCTCCCAGCTTCCTACACTTGCACATCAGTGAAACCTGGGAAGCTGGAAAGTGCCCTTCGTCTCTTTAGCAACAACTCATAACATCAGCATATTATCAACATTCTTCACATACCAAATCTCATACTAAATCCAAAAAATAGCAGCTACTGAGAAGAAAATTAGCTTGATCCCAGACAAAAACAGGACAGAGTGCAGCCTCAGTAAGTTTGCAGATGGGAGTGTTAGACCTGCTTTAGGGTAGAAAGGCTGTACAGAGGGATCTGGACAGGCTGGATTGATGGGCTGAGGCCAGTTGTATGAGATTCAGCAAGGCCAAGTGTTGGGTCCTGCACGTGGGTCACAGCAGCTCCATATAATAGTACAGGCTTGAGAAAGAGTGGCTGGAAAGCTGCCTGGCAGAAAAAGACCTAGGGGTGTTGGCCAGCAGCCAGCTGAACATCAGTCAGCAGTGTGCCCGGGTGGCCAAGAAGACCAACAGCATCCTGGCTTGTATCAGATATAATGTGGCCAGCAGGAGTAGGGAAGTGATCATCCCCCTGTACTCTGCACTGCTGAGGCCACATCTGTTCAGTTTTAGGCCCCTCACTACAAGAAACACACTGAGGTGCTGTAACATGTCTGAACAAGAGTAATGAGCTGATGAAGGGTCTAGAGCGCAAGTTGTATGAGAAGTGGCTAAGGAACTGAGGTTGTTTAGTCTGGCGAAGAAGAGGCTTAGGGGAGACCTCATTGCTCTCTACACCTACCTGAAATGAGGTTGTAGTGACGTGGGTGTATGTTGTGGTTTTGTTTAGTGACAGGGGGCCTAAGGTGGCAGCTTCTGTAGGAAACTGCTAGAAGTTGCTCCCCTTTGTTCAGTGGACTTGGCCGGGCCTTGGGCGGACCCGCTGCTGGCCAAGGCCGAGCCAATTGGTAGCAGAATATTCCATGATAATGCCTCTGCAATAACGTATTTAAGAAGGGGAAAAATAGAAAAAAAAAAAAGGAGAAGAGAAGATGTGAAGAAGCTGAGCCGGGGCAGAGGCGCAGACGGGGAGGAGCAAGCCTTGTGGGCCTTGCAGGCCTCACCCTCTGGTCTCCTGCCAGGCAGCCAACTGGGCCCAACTCAGCCCGGCCTGGCTGCAAGAAGTAGAGAGGAGATGAGATGGATGATGCGAAGAGTTTCTGAGAGCTGTCTGCCAGCCTGTTGTGAAGAACTTTTCTTGTGAGAGAAACAGCTGCAGACACCGAGGTCAGTGGAAAAGGAGGGGGAGGAGTAATGCGGCTCCTGGCCAAGATTCCCCTGCAGCCTGTGGTGACGACCACGGTGGAGCAGGCTGTCCCCCTGCAGCCCATGGAGGCCCACGAAGGAGCAGAGATCCACTTGGAGCCTGTGAAGGACCCCACATGGAGGAAAGTGGATGACTAAAGGTGGATGTGGCCCGTGGAGGGCCCACTGGGACAGCCGTTCTGGAGAGACCATACTCCATGGAAGAGATGACCCATGCCAGAGAAGTTTCACAAAGGACTGTTGCGTATGGGTGGGACCCCACACTGGAGCAGGGGAGGAATGCGAGGACTTCTTCCCCCAACTATGAAGCAGCAGTGTAAGACAACATGTGATGAATTGACTTTAACCCCCATTCCCTCTTCCCCCGTGCCGCTTGGGGGGGGGGGGAAGTAGAGATAATATTAAGCTCAGGAAGAGGGAGGGGTGGGGAGGAGGTTTATCTTGTTTCTCTGTCTCATTATCCTGCTGCTTTTAGTAATAAATGAATAGTTTTCCCCAAGTTGAGTCTGGTTTTGCCCGTGACGGTAACTTTAAGGATTTCTCCCTATTCTTATCATCTCAAACCTCAAGCCACTTTTCTTATATTATCTCCCCCTATTCTCTTGGAGCATGGGGGGGGAGTGAGAGAGACTGCGTAGTCCGGTCCCAATCGGGGCTGAACTACAACAGTGTAGTTCAAGAGACAACAGTCTCTTCTCTCACCTAACAAGTGATTGGATGAGAGGAAATGACCTTAAGTTGCACCAGGGGAGGTTTAGATTGGATATTAGAATATCCTTCACCAAAAGGATTGTCAAGCATTGGAACAGGCTGCCCAGAGAACTGGTTGACTCACCATCCCCGGAGGTATTTAAAAGACATGTAGATGTGGCACTCAGGGACATGGTTTAGTGGTGGACTTAGAAGTGTTAGGTTAACAGTTGGACTAGATCTTAAACATTTTTTCTAACCTACATCATAGAATGGTTAGGTTTGGAGGCGACCTTTGAAGGTCATCTAGTTTCACCCCCCTGCAAGAAGCAGGGACATCCTCAACTAGATCAGTTTGCTCAGAGCCTCATCCAGCCTGGCCTTGAATGTTTCCAGGGATGGGGCATCCACCAATTCTCTGGGCAACCTGTTCCAGTGTTTCACCACCCTCATTGTAAAACATTTCTTCCTTGTGTCTAGTCTAAATCTACCTCCTTCTATTTTAAAACCATTATCCCTAGTTCTGTCACAACAGGCCCTACTGAACAGCCTGTCCCCATCTTTCCTGTAGGCCCCCTTGAGGTATTGGAAGACCGCTATCAGGTCTCCCTGGAGCTTCCTCTTCTCCAGGCTGAACAGCCCCAACTCTCTCAGCCTGTCCTCATAGAAGAGGTGCTCCAGCCCTCTGATCATCTTCGTGGCCCTCCTCTGGACCCTCTCCTACTGGTCCATGTCCTTCTTATGTTGGGGGCTCCAGAACTGGACACAGTACTCCAGGTGGGGTCTCACCAGGACAGAGTAGAGGGGCAAAATCACCTCCCTCGACCTGCTGGCCACGCTCCTCTTGATGCAGCCCAGAATGCAGTTGGCCTTCTGGGCCGCAAGGGCACATTGCCAGCTCATGTTGATTCTATGATTCTGTCCTCTCCAGTATAGGTTTCTGCGTCATAGCTTTCTACCATTGAACATGTTAAGGTTTTGATTCTGTTTTGGATGTCACTCCTCCTTCCTTAAAAAAGTGCATGATTGCAACTCAGTAATATTTTTTAGTTTCAAATAATCAGGCACTGTTTCAGTTTTTCCCCTCCCTCTGAAGAACATGTAAAATATATTGAGAGCAAAAATACAGTTCTGAATACAGCAACTGAAGGAAAAAAACCCACCATGTTCAATAAATTATATGAAGATGATTGTACTTTCAGATATTTATTACGCTGCAGTACAAATCTTCTGGAAATGGCTAGTGCTGACATGGTCTATATAAACTTTCAGAGATAAATGATTGCAGGTCAGTGAAATAAATGAAAACTAAAGCAGAAGGACTTCTGCATCTCTGAAAACCTAAGCATATGGAATATTTTTCAGGGGGTGCATATAAGTAGAGGACAGCTATATGTCAACATGGATAGCTAGAGCAAACAAATCTCCACAAATTGAAGAAAAACTATTCCAACTTCTTTTTAACTGCAGAACAGGAGAATGCATGAAGAATTACGACATGCAAAAGGAAAATTGCTTGCTAGTACACTGATACAAATTACAGAAATCATTTATTACAAACACTGTTCCACAGAAATATCTGTCAGTGAGCGCCTTTCCTTTATTTGTCAGGATTTCTACACTATGAAACTTTTTCCTTTAAGTTATTTCTTGGAGTTACAAAGCAAAACAGAAGGACACTTGACTGGGACAGAAGACACAGATAATCTTGCCAGAGTATATTTTCCACCAGTGCAAATATACATGCTGTTACGGCTTCCAAAACTGTTTGATTGGCTCTTAGCTCTACGGAAATGCTAGTTAATTCCAGTAGTGTAGCCATTCACACCTGAACAGCAGCCCAGTCAGAACTCCAGACTGTTTTTAATGCTTTCTCTACAATTTCTAGAGGAAGAGTGGCATTTTAATTGAAAACAGATGATTTTAAGGGATGGACTGCAAGTCAGTTGAAGAAGCTACAATTAATAGCTTGAAGTTCAGAGCCCTAAGGAGAATCTTCTGTTCTTATAAGAGGCTAGTAAACTTAGTGACAAGTGACAATATCCATCTTAATTTAAGAATAAGTTAATAACAACTATGTTGTTGACTGGTAAGCTTCAGAGTTTTCCTAGCATATCAAAGCAATATGTACGTGAAAATCAGTCAACTTAAGTGTCTTGGACATAGTATTTTTTACTGTGTTTTCATATTTAAATTAAGACTCTACTGCTTTCTTCTTGACGAGGAGATAGTATGCATTCATGTTTGTCTGAACAAAAATCATCCTTTAAGACAAAAAGGGACAATACATTAAACCTAGAGACTGAAGAGATCTTTTGATTTCTTCTCTGGTTCTAGAGATATCTCTAGCTTAAAAATGAGAGTAAACATTTTACATAGCGAGAGCACTGGTGCCTGAACAAGCTCTGTTTAAGATTTTCACATCAAAGCAGCAGTGAAGCTCAATATAATTGTAACAAGGAATTTTTCATTTCCAGGATAGCAAAAAGAAAAATAACACTAATTGACTAGCTGGTTCTGGAAGATTAGAACAAATGTTTTAAACATTAGAAAACAGATTTCTCATCTTCAGATTTGAATGTATTAAATTCTAGCTGTTTATACTGCAACCAGTACTTACTAGTCTTCATTCACTGATTTCTTTTCACGAATGCTTATTCAATAAATGTTCCCTTTATTCACTTCATCTTCTTTCCTCTCTTCTGCTTTGCTGTTCATTTATTGAGTAGTTGCCATGTAGAAATTAACAGTAAATATGGTAAATATTAGCTTGTGACCAAGCTTTGAACAAATCACGCCAGAAAACACCGTTTCTCTTCATTTTAGTTAAAAATTAAACAAACAAATGAAAAAGAAATAGCAAAAAACTAGGAGGATATGTAGGTCTGACATCAGTTATTCTTCTCTGTGGAGGTGAAAATATCACCAGGATACATAGAAGCTTTGTCTTCAGCTTGATGCTAAATGTCAAAAAATAGTTGAGAAAGGTTATAGAGAATAGAGATTAATGCATTCCAGCAGATCTCCATTTAAAAGTGTTTTAGCTTCACAGACAGCAATAGATAAGAAAAGGAGGAAAAGAAAGATTTCGAAGCAAAAAGAACATGTAGATATATTCTTATGGAAGAAAAATAGCCTTCTGAGGCTTCTTAACAAATACTTGCTTAAAATCAAGCAAAGCCTAACTAAAGTTGCTCAAGACCTGGTGTAAATCTTGGTGCTGCTGAGACAAAACCACTAGCAATGCGGTCACGTTACTCAACAAGCATGATGGAAAATTAAGTGGCGTACAAAGAAGAATATAATTTAAGAGATAGTGATAATGAAATCTATGTGTTGGGGGTTTCTTTCCCTGAAAACAAACATTCTGTAAGCAGGGAATGCCATTGTAGTGAGCTAACATGAACTATAGTGCTAAAGGTCAAAAAAATACTTGGAAAATTTACGTAAAATTGATTTCTCTTTTGCTTTGTCTCAGTTACAGTAAAAAAAAAAAAAAAAAAAAAAACAAAAAAAGGCAAACAAGTGCCTTGGTTTCTCAAATACTAAGATTTGATCATATAGTTTTTATGGGTGCAATCATGTGTCAGTTACTGGATTTTTTTTAATTGCAAATAAATTATTTATGAAAGCATTTATGACATAGATTAAATAGTTATTAACAGATGGTTATTAACAGTAATAGTTATTAACAGATGGCCCCTCTACTCTGCCCTGGTGAGACCCCACCTGGAGTACTCTGTCCAGTTCTAGAGCCCCCAACATAAGAAGGACATGGACCAGTTGGAGAGGGTCCAGAGGAGGGCCACAAAGATGATCAGAGGGCTGGAGCACCTCTCCTACGAGGACAGGCTGAGAGAGTTGGGGCTGTTCAGCCTGGAGAAGAGGAGGCTCCGGGGAGACCTGATAGCGGTCTTCCAGTACCTCAAGGGGGCCTACAGGAAAGATGGGGACAGGCTGTTCAGTAGGGCCTGTTGTGACAGGACAAGGGGTAATGGGTTTAAATTAGAAGGAGGCAGGTTTAGATTAGATATTAGAAAAAAATCTTTTACAATGAGAGTTGTAGAGCACTGGAACAGGTTGCCCAGAGAGGTGGTGGATGCCCCATCCCTGGAAACGTTCAAGGCCAGGCTGGATGAGGCTCTGAGCAACCTGATCTAGTCAGGGATGTCCCTGCTTCTTGCAGGGGGGTTGGACTAGATGACCTTGGAAGGTCCCTTCCAACTATAACCATTCTATGATTCTATGATTCTACGTATTATAACAAATAAGAACAGTATTTATGACTAAAAAATATTTGTGTTTACCACAAAAAAAAAAACCACCCTTAAATTTACAGAATAATTCCGATAATAATGAAACATTAACTGAAATTTTCACTTGTCTTTCAATTCTTAATAAAAGCTGCCTATAGGATAGTTTAAGCACACACACAAAAAAATCGCAATAAAGAAAGAATGGTTTAACTCAAAGTTTTATAATTTTTCTCTCAATTCATTTTTATAGAAAATAGGCAGCCTATTCTATTTACAAAAATCCAATGTAATTGTGTGGTAATTAGGTTGAAATCAAGATGGACTTAACTACATTCAAACAATAAATCTCTCACAAAAGAGTAGCAATTTTATTTACTGTTATTATACAGTCATAACTTTGCATTAGAAAAGCCAAAAATGCTTTTATCTTTAAAGAACAATAAAATGTCCTTTGAAATCAAATACACCTTCTAAAGACATCAGTCGCTTCACTGAGAAAGCATTACAGCCCTGGCACTTGCACTCAAGAGATTGCTGTCAGTCTGCAGTCTGATGTCACTACAGAATTACAGTTTACAGTACATTATCCATGCCTGTTACATCTTCTGAGAAAGTAAGCTCTGCTGGCTGAACTTTCCAATTTACTCCCAAAGGCAGAAGAACAAAGCTTCCAAAACTACATAGCACATATTTTTTAAAAATTCTATAGAGACAAGATTCCATTTATTAGCAAGGTTGTCTTGTATTACAGATTAGAGTGAATACTAAGCAAAGCTCCTCTGTGTACAATTAATAGGAAAAAAAACCAATCCACTAAGAAATCTATCAAAATTATGGGCAATATATTCAAGACAAAACAGGTATAAAAACAAAGCTGCCCAAAAGTAATTCAGACTTCAAAGTTATAAATAAATATCCTCCTAGCAGACTCAAGATTATATCAACCACATTTCATCTAGACAACATGAAAGGGCTTCATTATTTCCAAACTTTCACTAACCACCAACCCCCCCCTCCACATTACCCATCTCTAATCCTGTAAACAACTAATTAGATATAAACTCATTCATGAGTTTAAAAGTTCTTTGTTCAAGTCTGAAAATAATCCCATCTTTGCCATTAGAAAGATGAATACAAAAAACTTTTCTTCTCTGCCTCTTTGTTTTGTTTAAAGCCTTTATCATGGAAAGATTGTACAACAGTAAACCATAAAACAATAAAAATGTATTTGTGGGTCACTTGCTGGCTTTTTGAGTTGGAGGGAAAAAGGGTATTTGATATGTCTTTTTGGATGAGTGACTGTTGTGATCAGAATCTATATGTATACTCACAATTAAGTTCTACCTTTCCTTCCTCTTTTCCAAATTTAGTAATAGATTGGACGTGGGTGGGGAGGAGACATGCAGAAAAAGAGAAAAAAATCAGGGGAACATAGGAAAAAAGTGGGAGTATTACTGGTACACGATGATTAGGATTCCGTTCCCTCAGCAAGTCTGGCTTTGCCTACAGGCAACGACACTGAAACAGACCTGACTCAGTCATATGAGGCTTAAGTATTTTGCTTTCTAGAGTAGCTTTTTGCAAAACACATTTTTCCTAGTTGTTTCTCGCACTATACATTTTTGCATTCTTCAGTCTTCTTTCTTTGCATAGCACTGGCCTTTCCTAAGATTTGAATCTTGATTTTCTATCAGATAGTTCTAGGATCAATACTTGCAAGAATGATGTCAATTCACAACTCAAACATCTCTCTTTGGATCAAAAATTGAAAACATCAGGCATCTCCCATTCTTTTCTACAGAACAAAAAGCTACAAAAGACTCATCAAATCTGTCACCTGCCTTTGTCCTTCAATCAGTTTTACTCCTATAAGGTATATATAAAAAAAAAAATTCAGTATGCTTCCTAAATTCTTTTATTAGACAGAAATATCCATCATTTGTCATAAGTGTCATCTCTTCTCCTTTAATGGATAAACCTATAAGACTTCTTCCTACTCAGTTAACTTGTGAAAAAAAAAAAAAAAAAAGAAAAAAAACCCCTCTTTTAAAAAAAAAAAAAAAAAAAAAAAAAGAATCCTAGTTCCTAGGAAACTTTATCATGGTATTCCAGACAACTTTATTTTTTCCTATGAACAAAAGAAGGAAAACAACAATATGCAATTGTGTTATTAGCAGAACAGAATCTGGAGGGGAAATGAAACACTATGGAAGCAAAAACTGGCAACTGCTGATTGATCTTTCAGCCTGAATGCATGAAAAATAATCCCAGATGTCTGGATTGACATTATCTAATGAACAGACAATATTATTTCCTTTGATTTGTCCTAACTTTATTGTCATTTGTTTGAGCAAGGCAACTCTCTGGTAAAGAAAAGAGGAAGGAAGGAAAGGAGGAACTGGAGAGGGTGAAGGAAAATTGGTAAGCTGGAGGATAGAAGCATACTATCCATTGTAACTGCCACTTAGCTTACCACAATCAAACATCCTACAATTTAGCAGTCTGTAACTTTAATATGAATACATCAAAATAGTCCAGCTGTGCTCCAGATTAAGTCCATTATGTAACTGTACAGCATTTTCTGTCTTCATGTTTTGATAATTTGTGAGAGCACAACAGATATGAGAAAAACAGTTCGTATATGAGTCCAGCTCCGAATAAATTATTATGAATTTTCCTGTGGACTTCAGTGGGGTTAGAATTATACCCATACACTTGCCCATTTTTCCTGAAATCTTGGCACATGATATTAGGAGCAGGAGGAATAGAAAAGGTATTAGCTGCTACTAACAACTAAACTGATATGCCAGGTCAGTACAGTCATAACCTCAGCAATTTCTGAGTTAGTGAAGCATAAGCACTGTGAGCGTATGCCAAAGTTTAAGCTGTTTTTTCCAGTACAGGCTACCAGACATCTAAACAGTTTAACTGGAGTTCAAGTTTCAGAGTTCTCTGAGAACTTCCTTGGGCAAAAATAAGCTAATAATTAAACAGCTTTTGTACAAGCGTCTGATTATTCATGTTCTGTTTTTATCTATTACTCTAGAAGCCACCACTACATTCAGTGAGACAAACTGCAGGAGCTAAGTCCTAACTAGAGTTCTGTATGGTTAATTAGTAATTCCAGACACAGTTATCTGGAAACATCAAGTTAGCAATTCTCAAGAATTATTATATTCACTGATTTATTGAGTATTCTCTTCGGTACTGTGGCAAACCTTTTTATTTATTTCTTTATATAACTTCCCCATATTTAAATAGAAAATTATGCAAAAGTGTCACTAGTTTTTCATTTCATACCCTTAGATGTTCCAGATAGGTAATAACTATCTGTTACTTTTCAGAGAAAGTAGTGTTTCAGGCCACTTTTAAGCAGCCCTTCAGATCCGCCTCCCAGTCTAGCTTGCTCCTGCTGTATTTATAGAATTTCTCCTGTTTGCTTAAAAGAACAAAACCAGCAACAACCAGTCACAACAAGAACACCACACTTATTCAAATTTTTACCTTTAGAAGGAAAAGATAATAAAGCAAATAAGCCTTTCAGAATTCCAACCACAATCAATAACATTTCTGAGGCAAGTCACGTGTACATTTGCCAAGCTGTGTTCTTATTTTGTATTCCAAATAGTATTGTTTAAAGAAAATTTTAATTTTTTTTTCATCTCTAAATAAATCAATGCATGTTCAGGTCAAATTCCTTTCTCTTTTCATACTTTTTCTTCCTTCTTCAGAAATATAAAATCTGTCTCTCCAGAAGGGTATTTTATCACAGAATCATGGTTGATTCTTCTTCCAACCTAACTAGTGTTGGAAGGGACCTTTAAAGGTCATCTAGTTAGAATCCCCTGCAAGAAGTAGGGATATCTTCAACCAGATCAGGTTGCTCAGAGCCCCGTCCAACCTGGCCTTGAATGTTTCCAGGGATGGGGCATCCACCACCTCTCTGAGCAACCTGTGCCAGTGCTCCACCATCCTCATCATAAAAAATGTCTTCCTTATATCTAAGTCTACCTTTTTTAGGTTAAAATCATTATCTTTGTCCTATCACGACAGGCCCTGCTGAAGAGTTTTTCTCCATCCTTCCTGTAGGCCCAGTTTAGGTACTGGAAGGCTGCTATCAGGTCTCCCTGGAGCCTTCTCTTCTCCAGGCTGAACAGCCCCAACTCTCTCAGCCTGTCCTCATAGAAGAGGTGCTCCAGCCCTCTGATCATCTTCAGTTTCAGCGTTATTTGTTTTTAAAAAATACCTTTCAGGCATAATTAACTGGTTTGTTTTTCCTGTTTCACCCAAAAGAAACAACCCTTCCTATAAACCAGCTTCTTCTACAAGTTATAACAGTATGAACCACTTAAAACTGCCTTCCTGTTAATAACTAGCTGAGACATTACTATTAATTTAGATCCCACCACAGCTAAGCATTTATCCCAGTTGCTCAGGAACATTTTTTTTCTCTTTAATTGATAAGTTTATCAGGACTGGATGCAAAGCCTATCTTCTTCAGCCTTTTCTCCAGTGACCATAATACACAGCTCTGCCAAAAATCTGACATCTGAGTTCCTGAAGACACCAAAAAAAAGAGGAATTGAGGGACATTAATGCAGTCCATACTGATTATAATCTCTCAGGAAAGAGTTACTCCAATTTCTCACTGCAATGGATTAAGTGTGCACCCTCAGGATGTTTCTGTCTGGAAGAAATTATAGTATCTTCCTCCTGAACTTCGCCAGCAAAGCTGCATGGTATCAAGACAAAAGACATTGGATCACTCCACTCCGCTTTAAAGATTTACGATAATAAATTGTAGGAGGCAGCAGAAGAAAACAGTCTTCTCGTGGAGGCACGTACAGTGGTAGTCTGGCACAGGAATCACTCAAGTTGGCTTTATGCAAGGACCTCTCAGTGCTCATTGATTATATGCTCATGAAGAATATAACTTGTTACTGACTAAAGGGTCTCAGTGGCAGAATTTATGAACAGGTGGGTGAAAACATATGGCATGATTTTACTAGTTTTGACTGCTTGCAGAAACTGCTGACATCTTTTAGGAATAAATACAAATTTTATAAAACTGTATATAGTAGTTTTAGTTTAAGTGTATATATATACACACACATAAGCATACATACATAACAGCAGATATATACAAGCATAAGAGTAATGCATTACAGGAACCTTGTATAGTCAGTATACCATTATGTAACGCAGTCATAACTTTTTTTTTTCTTCACTAGACCACCTGAAACTGCTGTACTAGGCAGGAAGATTAACATGGCTAGTAAATATTTAAGCCTTTCTTAATATAAGATGATCTAGAATATTTACATGCGAAATAACCATCTGATGCATGAATAACTTCAGTCAACCATTCAGTAATAATTTCAGAGGAAAGAAATTAAAGGACCACACCTTCTCATATAATACATCTGAATACTATTATACTCAATTACATCCCAAGTTAACCCATTCAAGAAACAGTGGATAAGGCAGACTTACACCAGTCCTCCAGAGTTCGAAAACAAATAAAAGCAAGTACTCCAATTCAGAAGAACCGTTCATCAAAAGAAATAAAGATCAGATAAAAGGAAATTGAATTGCTGATCATGTGAACCCCCAAAAGATAAAGGTACTCATGTTTAGATCTTTTATTAATTCTGGAAAGAATTTTGAAGCCATCTTTTGCTTGTTTCATTACTGCATTCATTTTGAGTTGCTTGTGAAGAGACACACTGTTTCTTTAAAAGAAAAAAAAAAAAAAACAAACCACAAATAGCTCATCAGGCCTACTCTGATTCTTCATATGATTACACATAGCTGCAGACCACTTGGACCTCAACAGTTATTCCAAGTTTATTTCTTGAAGTATGCGCCACGCGCCTATAACATTTTTAGTACATTTGGAACTTAGGCTGCCAAAGGAAAAGTGTGTTCTGATTATATGTTGTGGTAGAATGATGTTCATATTCATACAGAGTTCCTTTTAGGGTAGTCTAGTCATTCTAGCCTCTTCTAAGAGGAAATTCAGGCGCCATCACCAAAATTCTTTCGAAGTCCATTGTTGACAGACAATGCCGACACAGACCACATCAAGCATAGCATGCACCACTCTAGACAGACAATGCAACGTGGAATCCTGGCAGTCTCTGCAGTCCTTTCACCTTCAAACACCCTCACACTCTTTTTCACAAAAACAAACAAACAATCTCAAAACTCCCAAAACCCCCCCAACCCACTCACAAAACCACACCTCAGAGCTACTCAAAACAAACCAATCCACTCCTTTACCAACACTCATTTTTTTCCTGTGTCAAAAGAACATGAATCCACACCAATCTGTGGGGGACCTTGTTCTTTCCTTATAGTACTCCACAGTGCAAAGAGTAGTCTTCACAGCTACGCAGAATTCATTCCTTGTAAATGGAGAGTTACCAATCAGTCCTGAACCCAAAAGTTAGATATATCGATTCTGAGACACTATATGCCATTGCTTAATTCTTCCAGATATAGGATAAAATAAATTATATATACAGTTTTCTCAGTGGATAAGAAAATATCTGATTATAAGCCTATTTACTATCTCTACTTTCAGTTCTGCAATGGGTACTTGACATGATCAAGGTTCTCTCCCTTTCCCCTACCCCTCAATATACTCATATAAAGAGTATCCAAATAAGTATAATGATAAAGTGTATAAGGATACTGACATATACTGCATAATTACTGACTATATACAACATCTGGTTTTGAGTTCACCATGATCAAACATTGTGTCACATCTAGACTTGCCAAAGATGAGTGTTAATTACTGAACAGCAAACAAAAGAATATTCCAAACTCAGTTACTGCTCAGTGATTTCTCTGTTTTAGAGTAAGGAGGAAATTTCCTCATTGCCTTTAGGCAGAAATACAGAAGGAACACATAAGGCTCTTAGTATAGTCTTGAACCCCTGGAAAGCTGGTCTTGGAAGGGACTTCTGCAGATCACCTAGTCCAACCTTCTGTTGAACGAAGGACCTTAGACTAGATTATCCAGGGTCCTATCAAGCTCAGAGCTGGAGCCAAGTCTTGAATTTCACTTCCAGTAAGGAGGATCCCACCAATGCTCTGGGCAGCCTATTCCCAACTTCACTCTCATGGTCTTGCATCCAGACAGAACTTTCCCTGAAGCACCATGTGCATGTTGCCTTGTCCTGTCACTGTGCCTCATCATGAGGAAAGTGCTTACATTTTCTTTTTAATTACCTTTTAGGTATTGGAAGACTGTGTCTAGTTTCCCTTTGCAACATTTTCTTCAAATGTTGAGTTTTCAACTCTGTTGAAAGAACAGCATGGTCCAGCCTTCTCTCATTCTATACACTTGAATAGGAACCATTAAATTTTCAGCCAATTCCCTCCACCCAAAAATACTCTCAGAGCCAGTGGAGCCAGTGGTATCCAGCAAAGTTTTCCTTCTCTTTTCCAGTTTTCCTGATTTTTTTTACATCATCAGCTCCATAAGGGCAGGGTACTCACCCAGTATATCTGTATTATCAACTTAATGCATATTTTTAGTACAAGTTTGTCTTCTCTTAAAGTCCTGTAGTATGTACTCAAGCTCACCACTGGTATACAAAGTAGAATATAGATATAGTGTCCTAGAGCCATGAAAGATAACAAGTGAAACTGCAGTCCTTCTTTTGCCCTCAACCTGTAATTTCCTTAAGATCTGCTGAGCTGCAAACCACTGTACTGAATAGCATCCCAAAATGACAGGCGTGATACTAGGTGAGACAAGCATCTGCAATATTCCAATTTACAGAGGTAGTCTGAGTGGCTTCCATTAAAACAGTAAAATCATATGCACATACCAAAACCACTGTGGATTCTACTAATAACTTAGAAATCCACAGTAACTGCTATTAGGATACTTGTACAAAGCAATAAAACAGATTGAGGCTTAAGTGCTATGTAGTAATCCTAACCCAACATATACAACCTTTTCAGAAAAAAAAAAATCCCATGTTTAGGAGAGAATGGTTTCCAATAACCTAACTTTATATATTTTAAGTGCAAAATGCCAATTACATAGTACACAATAATACTATGTATTATAAGCAGTAACTTAATATTGTATTTAGTCACTTAAGCCACAGACATTGAATGGATACTATAAAATAATTTTTACATGCAATTGAAACAACGGTCTTTCTTGCTCTAGATCCTCATGTACTTCGTGTTACTTACGACAAATACCGTCATATTATGTAAAAATGTCTGTCTAAGATGAACCTAATAATATAATGGCGGATTTTCCACACGCACACACTCGGGCTATTCCAAAGTATGTGCCTATAAATACATCAGAACTTCCCATAATTGTAAGTCTGATACTTACCCTGTGACAGACTCTACACAATGTTAACAGAATTTCACTCACATTCCCTGTTTATTAAATCTCAAAACTAACCTGTGACAGAGGTAGAAGTACTTTGGGACCACTTTTGAAAGGGTCCTGAAAAAGCCACCCTTCAGACTAAGTGAAGCAGGGAGCTTTGGGTAGTAAACAGTCTCATTAATATTCAGGACGCTTTGTAGAGGATCCTTTTATTGATTATAATCACTATATCTTCAGCTCTCACTCATCATTTGTGAAACATACATTAGCTTCTAGTAAACTGGCTGGCACACTTCCGGAGGTAACATTTTAAGGCTCTCTTGTTTCAGGGTATTTTTTTTTCCCACTTAACTCAACCCTTCTGCAAAGAGTAATGTTCATGTAGGAAAAGTGCATAATCTGAAACACTAAGAAGAAACCCTTTTCTAGATTTCCAAATTGGAGTCTTTAAAGTTCTTTTCCACTGTCCTTATGAATACTTATAATTCTGGTTATAGCACAGTGATGCCTCAAAAGCCTTCTTTAATACCAGCTCCCTACACAAATGTAAGATATCATTTTACTTTACGCACACTCAGCTGCATTAAGAGAGACGAATTTTATGAAGACTATGCTCATTTGTCTTAAAAGCACAGTTCAGCCTGTTAGTGTTATAAAGAGAAATAAACAGTACTTAGCATTTTTGTTATGGCTTATGAGCTGAACCTCTTTCTTGTTTTGATAATTAGACAAAATTATCTTGCTTTATATTTGAAGCTTAAGCACATAGAAATGTCCACATTTTTATACCACAAATAAATGCAGCACAATTAGAATTCCAATCTTGTGCCATACCACCACTCTCTTCAAATAAGAAACACAAATAATTTTTTAGTGAACTAAAAAATTCTGTAGTTGCAGGTTAAAGAGTTGGATAAAGAATGAATCTAGGAGTTCTCTGGATATTCATAAGAATATTAAATAATGAAAGAGGTACAGAAAAAGACAGCTGGCCATTTAATTTACTCCATCACCGGGATAATATTGACAACAACTATGTTGGCACCATGAGAAAAATTGGTACACACAGATGCAGAAGAAAAAGGAGCTTTTAAGACTTAAGGATTTTTAAGATCCATAAAATATATTAGTGGTAACATGATCATATTAGATCAGGTAAGACACTGTACGTGCCATGACTGAGAATTAACTGGAGATACACTTTCACTGCCATATAATACCTTTTTGAAATACAGAAGGCATTCATTACGCACTGTATTTTAGTAGGAGGGACACACATTAGCACCGTGGAGTTTAGATTTACACCTTCTTTTCAACACCTTTTTGAAAAGTAATTGTGTTAACTACTTTGAGGCCTTCAATAGAACTGCCACCAAACAGGCTACCAAACAGAGGCTTAGTTTTCCTCCTTTATCATTATCATTTGAAAATAAAACAGTACAGAAATCTTTCTCCGATGTTTTTCCTAGTAAGATACAGTTGTTTGATGTATACAGCTGTTTGAACCCTGGAATTCCATTCAAGTTTGCTGCCAGTTTTCTGCTAGCCAAAATTATAACTGTGACACATTCTAACACATTAAATAAAAAAAGAAATTCTCTTTTTATAAAGCATATAAGAATATGGTGATAATAGAAAGATGGCTTATATACTTCAGTAAACTTATTTCTAAAGCTATTCATTCTTCATGTGCAATAGTTGACATTCACTAAGAATGACTAAATGCCAGATCCTTTATATCCAGTTCCAACATTGAATGCCTAGATATGCATGACCTTAGTGAGCAACAGCTTTAAAACTTCACTGAGTTGAAATCCGGCTTCTAGTTCCTGCTCATAGGATTTAACCTGTCTACCCAATAGCTATATTATGGAAATAAACCCAAAAACAATCTAGCGGCACACCCAAGACCTCCTCTCATATTCACTACATCTCAAAGTAGTGAATCTCAGCTCCTGGGTTATTTCTATTTCTGTCTCAAAATTACTTGTTGCACAGTAATAAACTAACAGGAGTTATTAACTGAAGCTCCTTCAAAGGATGACAGACCAAAAGATTGGTGTTTCCGTTGTCTGAGAGACTGCCCTAAGCACAAGAGATGCCTGCAATCGCTATCACTGTCCTTTCAAAGAGAATAAGCTCCTCTCACTTACGTGTTCACTCCCATAAAAAGAACGCCAAATTCGAGGCTCCTGAATGAAGAGATACTTCTAGCGTACAGCCCTGAGTCATCTTTCAGGTCCTAGAGAGAAGTGAGATTTCAGACAGAACACTACACCTGGCATTTTCTATCAACCAGCTCGCTGAAGCCTCCCAACAAGCACGTAGTCCTCTGACCATAACTCAAAAGAGAGTTTCTCCATGAAGCACAGAGCTGAAGTGCTCTAACTAGGGTGACTAGATCAATCTGCTCCATTTCCCTGAAACAAAATGTGTGCCTGGCCATACTTGGTACACCCAGAAAAATCCAGACCATATACAGCAAAGGCAGCCAGTGACAAATATATATTTATTAGGAAAGGGCATCTTCAGCTCATTTGCACACTGGCTTCAGCATAGTATCGGATAAGGAGAGCAAAGTAAGACAGGAAGGAAAATATATTGTAAATCAGTATTAAAAGTGACACTATAAAGGGATAAAGGGTACATAGTAAACAAGAGACAAAGCCATTCAAATTGTAAAGCAGATTAAATTAGCTTCCCAAACCAACACAGTAACGCTTTTACCACTAATCCACTGAGTATCAACGACAGACTGAGAGGACTATAAAGCCAGTCACTACCTGACTAGTCTACAAGCTTTTTACATGGATATCAAGAAAATGAGTCACCACATTGCTGGATTTCAACCAAACAATTGGCCTACCTAAGAAAATTCCTCACAATAAAGCACCTTTATATGAAAACCAAACAACGAGGTAATATATGTATCTATTACATAAAGTGATTATTGACTGAGAAGCTTTCAATTTAGTAGAAAAATCACTTTGTCTAAGAGCTCTCCAGAGCCAATGGCAAAGGTTACATGTAGCTCTTTTAACACACAGTAAAAGAGAATGAGGCTTCCACCGGCCTCCTGTATATCAAATCATCAAGCAGTGGAAGTAAAATTAAGAAATTACAGAACTCTCTCATAGTTTTTCACACTCTGTCCAAAACATAATTTCCCAAAAGCAGTAGTACACTGGAAATGAAAATAGCTGAATCTGAAACTCCCTGATAGCATGACTTTTCTCACCAGCTATGCATGTACTTTAAAGCATGAAGATTTAACATTCGTGAATACGTAAAAGCCACTGAAGTAATAAGAAATTAATACACTAATTTCTGCTAACTTAACTGTAAAAATAAATCAGAAATAAAATTATTTCACATAAAAGTACAAATAGATCCTTCACCAATTTAAAGACCATTATGAATTATTTACTTGAAATTTTTACCAACTTTATTACAGGAAATTAAAATACAGAGAATAAATGGGACAATAAGGCAATCAGAAAATTAAATCTAAAACACAGGTTTCAAGGTACTTATCACCTTGAAACTATATGAAGGTTTTGAATTTAAATCCAAACTGGCCCAAGCAACAGGAAATAATAGATATGCTCCACAAAAACCAGACAAGACTAAGGTGTCAAAGTCCTCTTATAAAAATAGAGAATTCTTTGGCATTTAAGAACACACGTGCTAACAAGTGAGGAAACTCTGTTGAGTAACATTCACGTTTTACCAGCTATTCTTGCATTTTAAGTTCTCATATAAATTTTATAATTCTTTGTAGTTACAAAGAATGGAGATACAACCCTTCAGTATTCAGCAGACTATATTACATACTCAGTAGTGCACACTTTAGAGCCACTTTTCACTGGAAAACTAGAGTGTTACTATTGTCCAAGTTGCTCTTTATACAAAGGGTCTTCAAGTAGAGAGTAATTTTTACTTTTTCTGATTCGCCAGCTAGCATTTTCAAAATGTATCATTTGTTCGCACGTACAGAGCAGGCTATAAAAGCAGGAATGGACAAGAGAGCACTCAAAGCCAGAAATAAATACAAAGGATCTTTAATTAAATTTATTTGAAAGTGTCGTAAGAAGTATTTTGCACTGGAAAGGAACCACAAAACCATGTGTACTACCCAAAGAGGTGAGAATGAACTGATGTAAAAGGAAACAAGTATTAGTGTCATCCATTTTTTCCAAATATCTGATTTTTCAGACATCTAAGTGATTTATTTTTAGATTGATATTGGAGCTACAGCACTGAAAGTCATTCTATGTGTGTTTTCATTTACATGTTTTAAACTCTAGCTTGAACATGCATGAATATTAGCAAGATTGGGTCCCAGGATTCACTTTTTTTTTTTTAAAAACACACTTTGATACTGACAAGTGATACAAAATAAACAAGTAGAATTGAAAAATGTCCATTTTTAAACCACAACATAAAATTAGAAATAGCAGATTTTTATTTCAAAAGCATAGAGTGCTTTTTGTACAAAAGAAATTGATGTAGTGTGCAGCTGATAATCTTTAAACTACTATAGTTCTTTCAACTGGGAGTTGAGTTTATAAAAGGATTACAGTTTACAAAAATTTACAGAAAATTTTTATGAAAATTTTAACAAGAAGGAGTAGATCTCCAGTCTTCCACTTAAAGAACATCTTTATGTCTTTTACTTTTTTTATTTTATTTGAATATTTTCAGAGAAAATGTGAAAAAAATAGAAGTTCACGAGATTAAAATAACCAAGAAAAATTACTGTTCAAGCAGAAAACTAAAACTTTAGCTTCCAGTCTGATGTAGTTTAGCATTCAGTATTTTCATAGTGGATTTCAGGTCCACTACGCTAATAAAATATGTACATACAGATAACAAATTCTTTTTTAAAAGAGATAAATGGGCTTTTGGTTTTCTGGGTTTGTTTTGGTTTAATTATGAGATACTATTAGGATTACGTATCTGGAGTAAATGTGGTATTTTTTTTAACTAGAGATGGTTTCATGATGAAAAGTCCTGAGAAAGAAACTGAAAAGAACAAGGCATGTGATAATAATGTAAAATGTTAAGAAAAGGATGTTTTCAACAAAGCTTTTCACTAGCAGGCAGAGCCAAAGTACATGTGTTGTCCACACTGACAATCCCCAAACCACGTAAACCCTTAAGTTATCAGTGAGTTAAAAATAATTTCTCACTAAAAGCTACTTGTGCTTACCCATTTTCATAGCAGTGACAACAATAAAATATTAAATATAGAGTATCTATCACTGTAATGTTTACAATATGCAGTGTATTTGGTAGTGTTTGTCAGAGTTCTAAGGAGCAGAGAGTTAAGCTGCAGTAGCAAATTCACAGAAAGCGAAGTATGTACAATTTTTACTTTGCAGAGTGTCACACCCTGTCCTTATATTTCCTTGCAAAAATTATTATATGGAATAATGGAATAATTCTTGACTTTGCAGAACTGCAGGTATAATACAGTACCATTTCTGCACATTACATAGCATAGCACCTTAGAGCATTTAAAAGTGACTTAACGCAGAGTTTAGCCAGACAAGTTTGGTATTGTTCTCTGAAGATGGCACAAAGTACTGTATTCACTGAATGATGAAAGCTTTTGTTTCATAAAAATGAAGTTCATCATAGCAGTTTGAACGCATAATTTCTGAAATATCTCACTTACAACACACATTTTTCTCCCCATGAAACAGTATTTCTACTGTAGTTATTGAGGGTATTTAAACAAAAAATTTCCTACTGACATTTAAATGCCTATTGTGGGTCCTCTCAGAGTCCAGAATCAGCACGCTTTAAAGATGTAAAGACATTCATTCATCATCTTGGAGTACTGAAGGAGTGTTAGAGAAATGCAAGATAACTTCAGGACTGCTTTTTGTTTGACCAGGGCTGAAATAACTGGCAGTTCAGTATGCAAAATTATTTTCTACAGCTTACATTTTACTGTGTATGTTTTGCCACTGTAGCTATTTTACAAAGATGATGGGCATTTCAAAAATGCTGTCATCTAATAAGTAAGGATATCTTCACTGCACTGAAGAAATACAAACAAGGTATTCACTGGAATGTAAATTGATACTAAACTTAGAAGTGGCCTCCCAAACGTAAGATTTGAGATAGATTACCACAACAGTAATGAAATAGAGCCTTATACTTATGTACCAGTGTGCATCTTTTCCTTGGGTAAGTTGACAAGCTTTTTATGCAGCTAAGACTTCTTTTTCAGTGGCTTCAAACTGGGTTTCAGAAAAACCCCAAGCAACACACTTGTGTTATTCTGAGCAAATGTGACCACTGAACAGAACTCCTAAGCACATCATAATTTGTGCACTAATGAAGAAACAATGTGGGGCAACAGATAATGTTTTTAAGATTAAAAATACAATCTAGTTAACACATCTTTTCCTCATGCTCTCCTCTTCCTATGAGAAACATAAGAAAGAAGGGCTGATACACCAATTTCACAACGGATCTTTTTCCAAGCTCATAGGTTATTCACAAAAAAAGGATTGTCTGTGACTCAGACTTGGCTCACAAAATATCAACTTAGGAGCATTTCTGTGGGGACGTGAAAGGCAAGGAGACAGAGTCAGACAAAGAGCCAGAGGAAAAAGATAGCCACTCACAAAGCTCAGGAAATAGCAGTGAGGGCTGACCACAATGAATTCAATTACAAGTTGTAAATGCAGACAACTACAATAATAGGAGAAGTACAGTTGCACCTGAGAAACAGATGAGACCAAAGTAGAAGAGCAAGAGGGAAGACTTGCTGGGTGGGTGGAGAAAGTCATTGTAGTTGAGTAAACAAAAGCAGCAATAGAAAATTTTCTTAGCAAAGAATTATTTTCAATAGATAGCTGCACACTACTTATGCTACACCAAGAGTTAGTCATACACAAATAGCAAACAGGCTCTTCAGTATGTGATCTGAAAGCCACAAAATTCTCCCTAAGGAGGTAGAACGGTGCATGGATGAGTGAAAAAAAGCAACAGAAAAATGAATACACTTAAAGTTTAACTACGCTTTCTAAAGTTCTAAATACAAACAAATATTCTTACATGTTTTATTACAAGTACTGCATATATCTTGACAAGACAGTGGAATCTTACGTCCATTACAAGGACAACACAGAATCTGTACTCAGTAAAAGTACAAGCCATCTAGCACAAGAGTCCTGTCTTGCTCTCTAACTAGATCTCTAGCTGTTATGGCAGAATAGATTAAAGATAATAATAAAACTATCACAAAATTTTCTGATTACCGAAGTACAGATTATACCAAGAATGAGGCAGTTCTATGTATCTCTCTTCTGGTGGTAAGACTGGCTAAAGCAGATCCCACCTCCTCTTCCCTTCCAGGGGGGAATCCTACCTTTACTCTGCACCCTCATTTGCACCAGCAAAACTATTTGGGGGCATTGAGGTGATTCAATATGGTTAAAAAAAAAGTCTTGCTTGTTTTGGGTTTTTGCACCACAGAAATACTCAGTTTACATTGCTTGTACATATAGTCCTCTAAATAATTCAACTGAGAAGGTTGCTGGAGAGTAGAAATGAATAGCCAAAGAGTTAGAACAATTTAACTTTTCCATCAAGAAAAAAAATTATGGAACCAAGGCTTCAAATGTCATGTACAATTTTTGAAAATCAGTTGCAGGTATTCAGTCAGGAAATGAAAAGATTTTATGTGAAAACTTTATAATGAGGGAAAAAAGAAAGTTTCAGAGAAAATACCAGTTTTTCTTTCTCTAATAAAATTTCTCATTCACTGACTGAAGATAGTGACTCTTTCTGTGACTCGTTACCATTATGATAACTAGCAGCTGAACCCAAAATTGACAGGCTCCTTCACAATATTACTCTACGTGACACTAGCAGCAGTGTGAAATTGAGTGTGATCACAGCCCCAGCCAATTCTACTGATTCAGGGAGTTTTCAGTTTAGGTCAATTTTATCTTCAGATCCTCACATTCCTGAATCACAGAAGTGAAGAAAACAAAGACAGAAAAAAAAAGATAGTAGGATGAAAGTCTATAAAAAGAAAATAAGGGCAGAAAAATTAGAAACTGCTAAAAGTTCTTCCCGTCCTCCAAGAACACCAGTCCAAACAGCACAAAGTAAACTGTGCATATAAAGAGCAGTTATCCCCCACCTGGCTTAAACACAAGGAATTCGTGTACTGTTTGAGATTCAGACACTCATTCCATGTCCTCTACAGCACATCACAAGCTCTTCAAGCAACAAAACTTCATACCCAACTTAATACTTTTTGCTCAAAAAAAAGTAGGATTTTTTTTTTATCACTTTAAAAAAAAAAAAAAAATTCCCCCCTTGTTGACTAACCTCTTTGTCCCTACAGCTTCTGACAAGGTAGTATTTTAAAGCCTTTTTAGCTGTTCTCTCTTCTCATCACTCCTCCTTTTTCTTCTTTATGTTAGATCCAATCCTCATTCCTTCAGTTCCTACTAAAGAATAACAACTTGTCATCCCTCTTGATTGTTGTAACAGCTGTTGCTAGTTTGCCAATCAGTCCCATGCAATCTCCTCTCATTCTCTTTGTGTCGTTTCTTCCTCATTTTTTGCATGAAAAAAATCAAAGAGCATATCTGAGTGAATACTCACTAAGTTACAAGTATTTACTAGTGAGTCTAAAGAAGGGTGGTGAAACCTAAGCCGTATTCCACCTGTGCCTCAGTGTTGCTAATCCTAGCTATCACTGAAGTAAGACCTAACTAGTCAATCAATCTTTATTTAAAAAAAAAAAAAAAAAAATCTTCTTTCTAGAGCACTTTACAACAATCTGCAATTCCTTTTCCCAGGGTCACATAAGCCACAATAAATCTTTTACGAAGTGAAGTAAAATTAATTGTCTTGCAGTTGCAAATGAACATATTTTACTTCCTACTGCAATGGACTAGGAATACAGGTGCCATTTAGTTTGAAAGGCAGCTAAAAATTCAATTAAATTAACCGTAGCTTTTAAGTAAATTGACAGTACCTTCCTACCCATCGCACCTAATTCACGGGCCATCCTCTGCCCGCACCTTGAATTAGCAGCAGATTTGCTGAAATACTAAAAAAAGGATGAGTCTCTATTAACTACCACCTCTTCTCTCCAAAGTTTGATTTCCCCTTTCCCATTTCAATTCTCATCTCTGTAGTTTATCCCCTCCATGGTAGCAAACAGTTAGAAACATTTAAAAATTACCTTGACAAGACTTGTATGTTCCTGGAATGTGGTCTTTTATTTCTGCGTAACATAAAATTAAGTTTGGTAATCTTTGCTGTCCAAGAACAAGTTATACCCCAGTGATTTACAGGGGTTAGCATACAACTGAAACTGCTCTACATACAGTTCCTGAGGTGTGACTCTTTGCCAGTCAGAGTTAGAAAAGCATTACACAGACTTTCCTTCTGTTAAAAGATTATGCTTCATATCTCTTGTTATACCAAGTTGTAGCCCTAAAAATACAAGCAGGACCCACCATTAGATTAAACATGTATGTAGTGTCTGCAGGAACAGTGCTTAAATGCTTTTTATCGCACATAACGTTAGATGGTTGTCACTGCATGAATCAGTGCAATTTCAGATAATTTTGTTAACAGTTCAAATGCTTTCATCTGAAATCGTACATATAATGGTCAGTCTACCACAAAGTGGAGTTAGCTGCCAAGATAATGTCTCGCAGAGCTGTGTTGGAGGTGTTTCAGTCCAAAATTCAACAAGCTTCACTCCTGCTGTGACCTAGGGGCACTGTCCACTGTCAATTAGCACACGCTTCATCCTTCTTTCTTCCTCACCCCACTTGGTCTGAAAGTGAATAAACAGAAGCTCAATCCTTGCTGGCTGGCCCTCTTCCCCTAACTGTGCCCTGCTCCCTGCCCTTGGAAATGGCTGATGTTCTTCTGAACATCATTATGGCTACATCTCTATGTTACCCTGTCCCAAGGGAGAACAGGTTTACAATAACAAGGTAGAGATCAGTGTGGGAAGAGTACTTCAGCCAGAATGATTTGTCACATCATCTCCTCTTCAGAGATTAAATCAATGTGCTATTTAACACTGCCTTAAAGACAGAAAGGCTCCTGAATAAACAGAAGAACTGTCAATGAATAGATGTCTATCAGAAGGGAAGTGCAGCTTGACTGCTTCCCTTTTTATGTTCAAAATGTTCCTACTCCAAATATACCGTATGGGTCAAGATCATGCACAGTGATGTGGCAGCGAGGCTTCTCTCTGCAGTTCTGCACTGTCAAACAGTCATGAGGGCATCTGCTGGAATACAGCTAACCTTTCCTGCTTTCTCTTCCCCTTGGAGAAAGTAAAAGCTTCAGCTAGCTAGCACAAGTCTTGGGTATTGCTGCAGACAAGGACTGGAGTAGAGAACCACCACGCGGGTGACCTGACAGATTTCTGTAAACCCCCCTGCATTCAACTAACGAAGGGAAAGTGATGCCGCTCTCATTAGGCAGCTACAAGAGAAACATGATGAACAAATTTCTCTATGGGGGATTATTTAAGGCTTTTGCGGAAACACTTCCTATTGAACAGACAATGCTGAAATATGTTTGTTTTCTGAAAGTCTGTCTGCTTAGCCACAGAACTTATATTCAACAGGAGACCATTACACTGTCATAACATTCGATTTGACTTACATTACCTCTTAATTAACACTGGATCATTTAGCAGCGATTAGAAGAGGCATTCTCAAGAGTTCTAGATTTCAGCAGAGCTCACAGGTAGAACTGCCTTTAGGTACTGTGTTGCAATAATTTAAGATTAGAGATGCAATTTGATTTAACAAAACTAATACCATCTTTGAGTGATTCATGTTTCTAGAGGAAAGGTATTTGCAAATACTTCACGCTAATCTTTCTATGTGCTATAGTTAAAACATTTCCCATGCTTTAAAAGAATCTTTGCAAATTCTTTCTTACCTTATAATAGATGTACTGTTTGGGGTACAAGAATCTAGATAAATTAAATCTCTAAAGCAATTTGTAAAGCAGATAGATTACCTCTCTTGGTACAACTTACTAAAGACTGGTTTTCACACAGAAAGCATGTATAGGCACATAGTCAGATATGTATCAGTGCATGTGTGTGTGGTAAAGCAAGATCAGTGTTCCCTGTTTGATAAAATGTTAGTCATCAAAAAACACTAGTCCTAGAGTACCCATCATTAAATTGCTAAATTAATAGTCCAGAATGAACAAGTCTACATGTAAAACTTGGTTTCTTTATGGACCTGAATAAAAGAACGCAATTTCAGAAGTACAAATGTATTCATAACAGAGCTGCAAGTCAAGTCTTGTATGAAATAATCGTTATTGCACAAATAAAAATGTAATTTAATGCTTTAGTCATTCTGATAATTTGCAGACCATGACTCTTCTAAGACTATAGAATTTATTAGTTTATAACTTCAATTGCTATCTTTAATACAGTAAAGAGCTACCATAATATTTTTTGAAAGTCTACATCTATGAAGGCAACATATTTTTTTAAAGAAACAGAAGTATTTTCTTCCAGAAGTCTGATTCCAGTACCTATATATTACCTTTAATAATTATCATTTGATTAGCTATGCTAGAAATACTCTCAGATACTAGATTTCATAGCCTGTTCACTTCAATGCATTAACAAATATTCTGTGTCTCTGTTTCTTAAACATTTATTTTATCTGGAATGGTATGTAATGTATGCTGTAGCTTCTAAGTCAACCATAGGGTATTTTACTGTTATGACAGCGGCATGTGCCCAGAAGTTGACATTCCTTCATTTAACAAGCAATATGAATATGGTAACTATACAGGATTTAAGAAATCCTTCCCTCTGTATTGGAGTCTGCCTCTCCAATACTAAAATTGCATTTTCCAAGATCAAAGTTTTTGGATTTATCCATCTCGAGCTGTGAGTTTAGTAAATACAACATTTGTAGATATACATGTAAAACATTGGTATGTATCTTTTCGAAGTGTGAGAAGAGCAGAAAGGTACTCTCAACCTAATATGGACCTTAAATTTAACATTAGTATTGCAAATGTCAGGATGAAATAAAGACTTCCAAGGGGTACAGTTTGGAAGTAATACAGAAGAATACGCTTAATAATGCTGGGGAATCTTCTTGCATAGATTTACCGACGAAGTGTTGGGAAATATCAGGGGGAAAAAATATGCAAAGATTATAGAAGAAAGGTATCTGTGCTTCATTAGAAGGATTTTTCATTTTCTTGTTAAACTTGTGATGCTATTATTTTAAAATACATGGAAAACACACAGAACACAACTCCCCAAAACAGGTTTATACAATCCAGAATGTCATGGAAAGCCTTTTAAAATACTCCTTCTATTTTGGGGTTAGGGTTTTTTTTTTCCTTAGAAAACCTCTCCTTGGCATTTTCTCACACTCCATGTTTTATCAAAGACACTCCAGAACTCCAGATGCCAAGACATCAGTGTTTTGTAAATCTTTGATAACACATTCAGCTATTTATCAGCTGTGTGTAAAGTCATACTTTGTTTTGGAGGAAATCCAATCTTAACATTAAACCCCATCTTCATTCAAGCTAACATTTTTACAGGAACTGAGGAAAAAACAAAAGCTCCATTATTCTGATTTTTAGAAACCTTCATTTGGGAAAGCATAGAATGGAGTTCAGGTTCAGAAGTCAGCAACAATGCTCATAAGAAATATTTGAATACTCTGGCATGCAAGAATAAAGGAAATGTTTGAGAAATGCATCTGTAACAGTGAAAAGAGCAAGGCTGGGATAAAACACAAAAAGATTCTCAGAGAGAATTGTAGAAAGACACACAAAAAAAAAGCCACAAAGAGAAAAACACAGGAAGAAAATAGACTAGTTTTACAATTGTGAATATAACTTTCGGGAATCTCAGCATTTTCACTGACTTGAGAGACACACACTCCGAGCCCTTTCAGTATTTAGACCAGCATTTCGGGACTTTATTTATTTCTATATTTTTTTACCTCAAAGAAAGACAAAACTATGTTGATGACAAAACTTAATATTGACTGAATAAAGCATAGATACGTAAGAGCCCATTTACAATTTTAATTATATGTTATTTTCTACAGTGGTTCTTAAAATGGAATAACTTATTTAATTTGTTAATCTCTTACTTAATTCAATTTCTACCATTTTCTTTAAGTGCATGTCTTTGATGAATACAGTGGGAAACATTTTCTCTGTGGAAGACAAAATGCAGGAAGCGTAAGATTACCTTGTGCTGCTTCTTGTTATGCCAACTTTATTGCACATTACACTGAGAGAACTTTTAAAACAGAATGCAACAAGTATATGCAGTTACTGTATGAGTTTCTATAGAACATTTTGAACATTCTCAAGTTATGCAAGAAACATGAGCAATGTAGAGAATAGAATACAAAGTTTAAATGTGCAGAAGTGGTTTTATTTATCACTTTGTTACGGAAGTACAGTGTTTAAACTGGTATCTTATTACTACAAAAGAAACCAAAACCTTCAGCTGTTCAGTTTTTAAAGGATGACAAGAGGAGCATTGTTACACCATGCCTGATCCAGTCTTCACAATATTAAACAGAGCTATTTCCAATCAGTGTAAGTGGCATAAAGTGACATAAAACTCAAGTAGCAGGTGGTAAGTGGTAAAAAACTCAAGTTCAATTATGAATTCAGTCAAATGATGTCAGTAAAAGATGGAAGATTTCACTGGACAATATGCAAAATACTGCTTCCGCATTGATTTGGCGTTACGCAAATTTTTAAGTTGTTTGGCTGTATTCACCTACCAAAGGAAAAGCAATGAAAATCCAGCCTTCTCTTCGTTGATGCTCTAAAAGTGTGCGAAGTCTGTCCCAGTGCTGCTGGCCAAGCTAACAACTTAATTACCACAGCCCTTTCAGAAGTGTTACCATCATTGAAATATAATTACTAAATATTCTAACACCCTATTCAGTTCCCTGGAAGAGTGGAGCTTACTATTTTAAGAAAGCCTGCCTATTTAAATGTCATTAACTGTCCAATTAGTACAGTCTGCTCCTTGCTAGCTGCAGAGTACTGGGATAATCTTTTAATTGTTAACCGCTACTGAATAATTTTAGCAATTACGCTTTTATACATTCTGTGATAATTAAGACGGACTACCCCTAGAATCTCATCTTTTTTTGCCCAGCGCACAGCGACAACCAGAAAGACAATCACGGGTATGAGAACACGCGTGTGACCGTACCACGCCGTCCGCCCCCGCCTCCTCCCTCAGCCCTCGCAGGAAGGCGCGCACCGCCCGCCGCAGCCCCGCTCACCGCATCCCGCTTAAGGACCCGCTCCGGCCGCGCACTTGCGGGTTCGGGGACACCGGGCCCGCTTAACCCCGCGCCGACGAGGGCTCCGCTTGCAAGGCGGCTTAAGCCGAGATCAAGCGCCGCCGCTGCCGCCGCTCCTCATGGCTCCACCTGCCGGGCGCCCGCGCCCCGCCGCGCAGCCCCCTCCCCTCCTTCCCGGGGGGCTCCCCCGCAGAGGGGAGGGCAGAGCCGCCCACCGCCCCAGTGCGCATCTTCCGCGCAGCCGGGGGAAAACAGCCCATCCTTCCATCCATGCATCCCTCCTGCGGACCGGCAAGTTTCTCCCCTTCTTAGGGGGAGGCATGCTCCCCGCGGCGGCTCCCAGGCGCTCCCAGCAGCCGCCCGGCACAGGCTCCCAGAGAGGCGCGTCCGCGGAGGTGTCAGAAACAAAGCCAAATTACCTCAAAAGGCAGAGGTCCGTTTGGGGACGCCGGGAGCCCCACGCCAGGCGAGGCGCTTCCCTCCACTACAGGAAGATGCCTGTTGCACGGGCCCCGTGGGATCCCTCCGGGGCCAGAAAAAAAAAAAAAAAAAAAAAAAACCCCAAAAAACAAAAAAC
>WHYT01017398.1:662766-694555 GCA_009806455.1 Tetrax tetrax | reverse complement strand
AATTTTTTTGTTTTTTCTTTTTTTTTTTTTTTTTTTTTTTTTTTTTTTTTTTGACACACATTTTAGTGGGAATCAAGTTTATTTTGCAGTTTCTGTCATGACTTGCCTCTGATTGGACAGTCATGCATAACGACCAGATACTTGTACTGTATCTTACCATTTGAGCCTTTTCTGCCATACATTGTATTTTAAAAATATTTGGTACCAGTAGTGTTTAGAGTAACTGTATCTTTTCCTAGTGACACATTTTATTCAGCATTCAGGTACTTCCTACTAGCCAGGTAAAACTGACGTAAAGGTATACACCCTATTAAGCAAGACATAAAAAATGTCTTGCACCTGGAAAGATTACTTGATAGAGAAGATGAAGGTAACCTGTCTAATTCTATGCAATAGGGAAATAACCAAAGACATTTGCTATCATTTCCAAGTTAGTCGGTGCAATACAATAGGACATGGTGAATGCTGACTGTTTAACTGCACGTCAATGTTCTTAGGAAGAAGAATACAGTGAAAAAGAAACGTAGACATCTTTGACTTGAGCTCTGTTTTGAGCCACGTAGGGTCGGATGTTGGGAGAGTTTTCAAGGAGATCATCCCAATATGCTTGGCTACACTTAGACGTCACTTTACAGAGCACATAGCTTTTTGACAAGGAGGAGTATTGGGTGAGAGGCATCTTTATTTTGGTACAGTCCTGGCTACTCTTACATGGTTTTGGAACCTCTTCTACAGCTCATACAGGCATAAATGATGCTATTTCATTTTAATAGTCCAATTGAGTGTTTTATAATAATACACACACTTCAGGAAAAAAAGTCCACATTTAGAAAAAGTTAGCTTCAAGGCTTCACAGGATTATGAACTTATGAAATCAAGAAGTTGCAATGGAAACTATCTGTCACTGTAATAGTAAGAATTGATGTTAACAAGCAAACTTAAAGATGAAAGCTCATATATAATAGAGATGTCTAGAATAGATATTTGAACAAATTAACTGAAAAAGAGCTTAACTGTTAAAATTACTCATCTGAACTAATATATTTCACAACTGCAATTTTGATATAATGATAGATATTTGACATTTAGATGTGGAAAAGAAAGTGCTTGGTTTTTACTGCTTTTCAAAAAGATGTTATAATTTTCATTTTATTTTTGTTTTGCCTTCTGAAATTATTGTACCTATTGGTTTCGCATCAAGGAATTAAACCACTTGTTAAACTTTCTTACATTCAGCACTCTTGATCTGAGACTAATATGTTTTGCAGACTTGTGGTCTGTATTGCTCTAGTGTACATAGCCATATATATGTACACTGCTAAAATGGACTATTTGCAGAATTATATGTATGCACATGACCCGTGGAGGTAGTCAAGTTTTAAAAAACTGGATTGCCACAAAGAGGAACCACATTCCAAACATTCATAATGTTGATATTTAAAACTACTTTGTTTTTCAGTTCCTAGTAATCCATTCTTTGTTCATGGACTTCCTAGTCTGCAAACATGCTCATTTTTTTTTACCTGAAATTTGATATTTAGACAACTTCTTTGTAGCTATTGGAAAAAAAAAAAAAAGATGAATAAATGTTTACTCTTCTAAACCTAAAATACATGGTTTTAATTTTTTTTTTTTAAATTCCTTTCCTTCCTTCCTAAGAATTGCTATTTGGGAGTTAAATTTAGGAGAGGTGTAGCTAGATATTCTACATGCACTCATCCCACTTTGGACTTTTTTGGGCTAGGTAAAGATGAATTAATGTTGTAATGGAAGTTTACAGTTGCCTAGGGGGCAGTGATTTAAAGTTGATCGTACTTACTGTTGGTAAACAGAGGAAGATCCTTAGCCATAATGTGGAGAGGCTAATTTCTCAAAGTTAAACATGTTCTGAATGGCATTCTTTAGAGATAAAAGTGTATGTAGATATGAGATTGTGACTCAAAGGTAAAGAGGAGGAAGCTTAGTACCTAGCCAAATAGCCACTGTACGAAAAGCAGATTCTAAAACCACTTCTTTGTTTGATGACAATATGAGGGCATCAACGAGAAAAACAAAGATGTAGATAATAATATAGATAATATCACTGTGTTGGTTTTGTTGGGGGGGAGGGGGTGGCGCTATGGTGACAGCTTCTATAAGAAGCCGCTGTAAGTTTTCACTTTGTCCAGTGGACTCAGCTGGGTCTAGAGTAGACTCGCTGCTGCCAGGGCTGAGCTGATTGGTGACAGAATGTTCAGTGACCATGCCTCTGTAATAACGTATTTAAGAAGGAGAAAAATAAGGAAAAAAAGCAGGGGGCACAAAGAGGGAGGCATGAGCGGCCCTCACCCTCTGGCCTCCTGCCGGGCTGGCCATCTGGGTCTAACTCGGCCCAGCCCAGCTACAAGAATAAAGAGAGGAGATGTGAAGAGATCCTGAGAGGCATCTGCCTGAGTATGATTCTGAAGAATTTCTTGTGAGAGGAACGGCTGCAGATGCCAAGGTCAGTGAAGGAGGAAGAGGAATAATACTGCTCCTGACAAGATTCCCCTGCAGCCTGTGGTACAGCCCATGGTGGAGCAGGCTGTCCCCCTGCAGCCCATGGAGGCCCACGGAGGGGCAGAGATCCACCTCCGCCTGTGGAGGACAGGGGCAGGTGGATGCCTAAAGGAGGCTGTGGCCCATGGAAGACCCGTACTGGGGCAGCTGGTTCCTTAAGGACTGCACCCTGACCCACGCTAGAGCAGTTTATGAAAGACTGTAGCCCGTGGGAGGGACCCCACAATGGAGCAGGGGAGGAATGTGAGTTCTTCCCCTGAAGATGAAGGAGCAGTGTAAAGCGACATGTGATGACCATAACCCCCATTCCCTCTTCCCCCCTGTGCCGCTCAGTGGGGAAAGGTGGTAGAGATAATTGAAATTAAGTTAAGCCTGGGAAAAGGGAGGGGTGGGGAGAAGTTTTGTTCTCTTTCTCATTATCCTGCTTTGGTTTTACTACTAATAATAAATAAATAGTTTTCCCCAAGTCAAGTCTGTTTTGCCCATAATGGTAACTTCAAGGATTTCTCCCTGCCCTTGTCTCAAACCTTGAGCCTTTTTGTTATATTATCTCTCCCCGATTCCCTGGGGCTGGGGGCAGTGAGTGAGAAACTCCATAGATTGGTCCCAAGTGTGGCTAAACTACAACAATCACAGTGTAAAGAATGGCAAGCCAAGTATCATTTAATACGAACTACAAGTTACAAAGTATAGTAGAAGTGAGACCAATCCTTGGCTTAGCTATGGACAATAGAATACATATTGTATTAAGGGAAAAAAAAAAGGAATATCTCCTGATACATATAAATGGTACCATTAAAAGTTTAAGAAAATCAAATTGCTAGTAATGACAGAAAAAAAAAGAAAGTGTTCAATATCTATTTCTTTTCTGTTTCTGGAAAGAAGTAGGAGAGTACACTTGTATTTCGTAATGATGCTGAAGTATTTTCCAAGCAATTAGTTTCTAAGGAAAGCATTAAGCAGTATTTTTATGATGCATATTTGAAATCAGCTGATTCAGATGAACTGAATTCAGAAGTAGATATATACTGTATTCATTTTAGAGGAGTCTTGGAATACTCTAGAAACTCCTGGAAGCAGCACATGTAGTATTAAAGCTTAAAAAAAAAAAAAAAAAAAGAAATGAAAGCAATGTGACCCATGTTGTAAAAAAGGAGCTAATAGAATGGTGAGGTGGGTTTCTATACATAACAGTTCAAAAGCTTTGAATACAGAGCATTACTGCTAGAATTCAAGGCAGAAGGTTTTTGGAAGATAGTCTTGTCAAACAAATGTGAATTCTTTCATTGAGAATGTTAAAAGTTTGGCTGATAGAAATAAGTACTTTTGTATAGCTGCCTGGATAGTTGTATGCTTAGAAATTAGGTACATAAGTGACACTTTCAAAATCAGGATTGTACCCTTGAAAATAATTATTCTGAAAATAATTAAAAGGTCATAAAGTAGATAGTTAAGTCACTATCATCCACATGCATACACTACCATGTTACATTTTAAAGAGTTTTTATCTTTATTTTTATACGTAGAAATAAGTAGTGGTTAGGAGAATAGAGATTTAATTGTTATTATGTATAGTATAGATAAAGCTGATAAAAGAATGTTATCTCAGCTCCTTATGCCCGCACAATAAAATGAAGCTTTTCTTACAGAAAAGATTCCTAAGTGCTTGGAAACTGGAGAAAATATTTAAAGAGATTAGTTAGCTGGTAAAAGAGGAAAATATCAGGTACTAGTGAATTTTTAATAGAGAAAGACTTTAGTCTTTCTTTCTGGAGATCACCACCAGAAGTCATTAAAATGTAAATACAGTATGTATTTTTCATTATGAGATCAACTACAAGAACAAACTCCTGAAAACAATGATAAATTCTGCATTCCTTCAGGTACTCAGATGAAATCTGAATCTGTCTTTTAATCAGGTGCAGATTAGGCTTTAACCAAATAAAACATTTAACTTTAAGACAAATATAAGGGTCTATGATATACTTGGTTCTTTCTGTTCTTGAATACTTCAATTAATGTGATTTTAAGTGTACAATTTTAATTGTTTTGAAATAAGTCTATCTGAGTCAGGTTCATGGAATAACATGTTAACTCATGGTATTATTTACACATTAACATGTTAACTTTGGTGTTATTTAGCACCAAATTTGTATGTAACACACTTTTCCTCTACTGATGTGCATAACACTAGTATTTGCACCTTATGCTTACCTTTCACCTTCTAATATTCCCTTAACTAAGTGTTAAAGATTTTAGAAGATTCTAAACCTTTCATATATATATATAAAATTGGTCAAAGTTATATCCATATATTCTAATATTAAGTTAAACTAGGTACTAAATATTCTAATATTACATTAGAATAGATACTAAATTATTTTATAGATATTTTAAAGTTTTAAATTGAGAGGTGCTTTATTACATTTTGGAATTTTAGAGTAAGGACTTGTATTAGAGGATTATAATTTCCCTTTTAATAATGTGAAAGTAAAAATTACAGTATTAGATCATATCATCACCATAAGATTTTTTTCAGTCTCATTTTCCATCAGCAAGAAATATCATACTGGATAGTTGCGTAGTAAGTTCCCCATAAAAGATGTTATTCATTCTGCTGACACCTCATCCTCACTGATGAACAGCCAAGGATACCAAATAGCCACATGTGAAGTCATGGTTTGCTTTGCCTCATTTGTATTTTTCTTATTCCCATCAAGATATCTTTGCTCTGCATTTTCTAAATTTCTGTTCTTCGTATCACCCAGTTGAGCAGTGTACCTGCTCTAATCAGTCTGAGGTAACCAGCAAAAAAACCGGGTTTCCCCCTAGACAGTCTTCTTGACTGAAATAAATAAGCTCTGACCTCCAGCTCCCATGGCTGAACTGCAGTGCTTTGGATTTTTATATTTTATTTTTCTAAACCAGCATTATCGGTCAATTTCCAAGCATTAAACATTTATTTTCCATTTATATTTTCCATGAGTCTTAGCAATCTGAGGTCTTGCTACCAAAAAGAAATCCTTGCCATGTTTAATGTTAGGTAGCGACAGACTCATGATAACACCGTTCATGCCTTATGTGTTCTATGTAAAGTAGTGTGTCAGTTAGGAGAAGGAATTTCTGGTAATGACCTCTGAGGGAAAACAAGTTGTTATGCTCGGGAGGAAGGAACATGCCTTTTCTCCTTCCCTGAATATACATGTTTTTGTTATCTGCTGAGTCTCTGCCCGTATTACTTGCCAGAGGATTTGGCTTCTTTGTGCCAACTCACCACTAAATAGATTACAAGGTTGACACTCAACATTTCTCTTTTCTTATAGTAACTGTGACCAATATCATTATCCATAGTTACATCTTACTGGTTTTATCCTGTTCTTTTATGTATATTCCTACTCTTCTACTATGAAATTTTAATGCACTGAATTCCGTAAGTCAATCATGCGTTTTATTTTGACACACACATATGTAAATGTAGATATATTTATATAAATGTCTCTGCATATTTTAATTTTGTTGCTTTTCAGTGTCAATGAGCCTTTCCATATTCTTTCTAGAAAATAATACCTGATTTCTTATGTATAATTTGCCAGAGGACTTACAGAAAATTAGCAGTCTTAAATCTTGCATTTAAAATTCCTTAGACATTTGTAAATGAAACTTAAAAGGTTAAAGTCACATACTTATGTTTGGAAATGCTGCTCTGCCACTGTAATGTCTGTCATTATGTATGGTTTCATTGTATGTCCTTGTACTAAGAATTTCTATTGTACCTCCTTAAAGAAAAATGTTTCAGTATGCAACCTTCAGTTCTAATCCTCTTCTGTTTGTGCTCTGTCTTTTTCAAGATGGAATAATCAGTGCTGAAGTTCACGCGCCAGGAGAAGAATGACAGCAAAGAACATTGTAAGTTGTTGGGGTTTTTCGTAAATATATATATACATATATATATATGTGTGTGTATATATATAGTATTACTTCTCTAGAGAGTTTTTTTCTTTTGTTGTTTTTCTTTTTGTTGGTTTTTTTGAATGCTACAGGATTTTGCAAAGCTTTACATGCTACTAACTGCAAATGTAAAACTGTTTTTTTCAGCTGAGTCACTATAGATAATTACAACCATTATAACCATCCTTTGTTTGTGAGTTGCTTAAAGTATTGCTTCTAATACATATTTGTTCATCCTTTAACATTGAATTTCATTTGTTTTCTCCACTCACCTACCATCTTGACATTACAGCTCATACAATTCTGTGTCCTCTGCAAATTTCAGTGTCTGCTTGACCCTTTACAGGAATAAATACATAGTAAATAACATAACAACTAACACACTAACCACTGGATTTAATAAAAACGGATTTTCTAATTTCTCTTTTCTCTTTTATGTCTCTTTCCAATTAACCAAGGCTTAATCCGTGGTAAAACTGTTCCTCCTGTCCCATGAGCAGTCCCAGATTTTACTGTCAAGAACTTTTGAAAATAGAAAATTATAATAATATTTTTATGTAATTTTATCTTTTAAGATTATATATACTTTAGCTCTCCTTTGTAGAGGATATTCCTGTTGCACTAGCACTGTACAAATTAGGCAGAAATTCCTAACTGGTTTTTAATATTTTCCTATATCATACCCTTTTAAAGCAATCATTTTTGGCTGTTGGTATCTATGATTTTGGAGTCATAACTAGCATAGGATAAGTAGATTTGCTACCCTGCAGCCTTTTTCATTTTCCTTTAACTACTGCATTAGAGCTCACTGTTCAGCCAGATGACTCCGAGGCTCCAGCAGAACTTGTGAATAACTGTATCTACGCCTAATGAAGTACGGCTTTTCAATTTATCTGTTTGTTCCAGTATTTTCTTACCACTAATGTTCTGAAACTTTGTACATGTCTTATTCTATCTTCTGGAGAAAAGTGACAAAATAAAGCATTTACCCACTTTTTTTAAATATTATTGTCTTCTAAAATTCAGCCATACCACCAGTTCTTTCTTAACTTTCCTTCATCCTTTATTTACACTTTCAAGAATTGTTTGTGTCTTTGGTTACATACTTTTCATAGTCTGCTTTAGAGTCCTCCTAATTTACATTTTACATTTTTAACCTGCCAGAAATTATTCTCCTTTCTAGGGAAGAAGGATTGAATAATACAAAAGAAAGATTGTATCTGTCACTGACAGAGGAAAATAGTATATTTATGCCTTATAGCATATGGATCAGTATATTTATTCACTTAGTTGTAGTGCTAAGATATTCTTATAAAAAAATTCAATAATTTTCTAAACTTACTTTAGATTAAGTGGGGGCAGGAGGGATCTGGCTGGGGTTCATCCTTCTTAATATGACTTTTCTAGCAGACATCAGAGTAATTTTTATTTCAAATTCCACCCACTTTGCTAAGTCACTCTCACTTTGAGATTTTTCTGCAGGAAGAAAAGTAGAAGTGTGGTAAATTAATCTTCACTTGCATTAAGAAGGTAATATTATCCATATATAGTATCATTATATCAAAATTTGTAAGGTACCTTAAGAGCTTGTGTGCAAATCTAATCCTTCCACAATTGTCCGTAGATCATATGGACTAACATCGTAAAGGTTTTTTAGAAGACTTAAAAACAACCCAAAAATGAAAAATCTCTGCCAGTTACATAAAAAACCTTGTGAGATATTTGCTATTTCAGTAGCAAATTGAATTTAAGGTAAGTTTCCTATTTGTGAGGAAAACCACCTCTAAGTCAGTAATATCATCACTTTTCCTCATTTTAGGGATAGATGTAATTTCTATTTAAATTCCTTTCAATCAGTCTCTTTATATTCCTGTGCACATATGTCTTTTCCACTGAGCTCTTCCCCATCTGTAAGACAATGCTTGATGTATGGAAACTAGGGATTAAGGAACATTTTAGTAAAGGTCAGAGGAAAGTAGAAATTTTGCTAATGATCATGTTAGTCCTAGAAAATATTGACATAATATAGTCCATACTTAAGGATTATGCCTTGTAGACCTTAAAAAATATGTAGGACCTGATATATTCTGTAGGATCAAGGAACATGAAACATAGAATATAATATATTAAATTGAATTAATGAATTGCTTAAAATATTATTTTTTTTTCAGACCAAGCCAAGCATTCTATAATCACAGAGAAGTGCAAGAAGATGACAGTATTTATGGATATTTTTTCTACATAAATGAATTGTACTGCATTTTGCAATTCATAAGTTGTTTGTACAAATTACATTTTCAAGGTGCATGCTAGCATTTTTCTGCAGGAGTGATTGTACTCCTATAGTAAGATATTTCTATGAGTGAGAATGATGTAAGGTCTTCTAAAATGTATGTTTATATTTTTATATAGAGAGAAATGTATATGTGTATCTCTGATTATTTTTCAATTTTGTCTTCTTGCAAAAAAGTTCAATTGAAATCAAACCAGAAAATTAATCTAAAATGTGCCAGATTTTTGGCTGGATCCAATGCCGTAGTATTCCTATTGGAAACAGTTATGTAAGATAGAAGTGTATTAACATGCAGATAAATACATCAGGTCTCCACATCCAATTGAGGTTTCCTGGTCTCACTACGAATTCCACGAGACAGCTATGTCATATTTAAATTGCAGGAGTGTCATGTGTATGTCATCCGCAGCATTGGTAAACTTTTCCCCTATTAACGTTTGTACAAGCTATTGAGATCAAGTAGTCAAAAGTTTTGGTGTACTGGTATTCATGTTGATTTACATTGTTCTACAGAAGCAGGCTCTGTGGTAATACCTACATATGGTGCAATGAGAAAGATTATAAGAAATCATGGTAGTAATGGAAATAAAGAGAGCTGGTTCAGATTTAGGAGTAATTGTTCTACAGCTAGTACTGTTATGAGATCAGGAATGTATATATAAACTCTGAGAGATCTCATTTCATGTGTCCAGTCCCAGTTGCTGTCACTGTTCCCTATGACTGCTTTGTGTCAGTGGAGGGCAAAGCATCTGGGATACATCTTTAATACAATCAGTACTTTTGCAGCGTGACAACAGACAGCTTAGAAGTTCCTCACTCGGGTACTGGTAATGCTGTAGCTACATAAGAAACCCCTTGCTATTTGGTATTATGTTGATTATTTTATTTCAGTAAGTTAATTGCTTTTATCCCCATCTGTCCTTGCCACCTTTCCACTGTGCTGAAGTCTAAAAACATCTGTCATGAGGAAAAGGAACAAAAAATTTAGATTGAAAAGCTTAGATGTACTCTGAGACAATGGGACTGTTGCAGTGCTGAGTACTGTATGGCATATTGTTAAGCTAATTCTTAAATATATTAAAAACCAAATATTTTTTTAAATGTACTGTTGTAGGTGATCATGCAGACTATAATGAAGCAGTCTTCCTTACCTGAGTTTTTTTTTTTTTTCAAATCATTATATGTATATGCATTTTCAAACTACAACAGTTGTTGGTCATTGCCCTAGACAATGATCCTTCAACTGTTTTTTAGCATATTTTATATGCTTTTTATTCTTTACTATTTATTTTGTTTTTTAAAGATGGTAATAAGGAAGTGTGAGTCCTTTCAAAACCTGTCACATGTTGATTGAATCTGTCTATTTTCCAATTCAAAATACATTTTAGACATCTCCAAGATACGAAAAATAAGAGGTTCATATTAGATCTATATATTGATACCCAGCTCTGTGTTTCTTGTAAAGAAGAGACAAAGCTGTCACTAGCTGACTGAGTGTGCTAAAGAAATGAGAACTTGACGGAAGAGCCACTTCAAGCTTAACCCAGACCAATGAAGTTATGTGAGTAGAAAAAAGATGCAATTTAGTAAATTGGCAGAGACCAGTATTGTTTCTCATATCAAGGTAGTGTTCTGACTTTCAGAATGTTGCATGTTGCCTCAAAGACCCAGTGTCTGCCTCCCAGGAATTTTCCTGTGTCTGTCCAAGGCTGAGATAGATTACAGAAATTAGATAATTTATCTTTATGTCAAAACAAGCGTATATATTTTACATATTACATTTTCCTTTTTAAAAGTGGCTAAAGGGCAAAGTCATATTAAAATCAATAGATAAAGTGGTATTGCCTAAAAACTTTTTAACTTACTTTTAAATAAGATCTTAGATCAAATTTTGCAGCACTTATTTTTTAAAATGTATTCAAGAGTCTTATCATTAAGAAAATTTAGTAATTTAGAAACCATACTTAAGATTTCTGGGAAAGATTTTTTTTTTTCCCCAGTGGAATTGATGTTTCTTTCTTCTTTCACACAGCAGGGAACTCTACACAATGTATCGCACAGTAAGAAGAAAAAAATATTGAGTTTAAACCAGTACTTGGAGGTATTAAGACACTTTCATCTTCCTCCTTCTCTGTGTGGAGCTACAAATGTACATGTGAGTTCATTAGGAAGAAGTTGATCATTCTTTATTAACATTTAATTTATGCCTTACTTTCTGTACTGTATTCAGTGAGCCATTGTTTTTCTTAATGACTAAGAATAAAAGATTATTTTTAACAGTTTGATTAAAACAGAAGAAAAGAAGACATTTTCATGGGTCAAATTTTGGAGCACCTACAGAAAGTGAAGAAGAATATTAAAGAGGTTATACTGTAACTTCTGAAATAGAAAGAAACAGACAACCATGCTTAGATTTGAAAGATTATCAAGATGCTGTACTTATTATATATTTTATATATGTATTTTAGAAGCAGTTAACTTTTGGGGCAAATATTTGTAGACCCTCTGTTCAGTTTAGGTCTCTACCTCACAATGTGAAGGATCATGTTTCTTTAAGTACTTGTCTGCTTTCTGATATCATCACTTTTCAGATTATAAAAAAGACTTTATTAGTTTCTATTTTTCTGTTATAATTGGATTCTTTTCTCGATGCCTTTTTTTTTTTTTTTTTTTTGTAATGTGGGTTTTTGTTTTTTTTTTTTGTCCCTAAGTATCAAGTCTCTGGTTGAAAACTCCCCTGTACTGGAAATTTAATTCCCTTCCTTCCTTACTGGAAAACATCAAAGAATCAGAAGGACTTTTTCTCTGAACATCCCTAGGCAGCAGTAGAACATTCGCAAACACAACCTATTGAACGTGAGTTTTCTTTACCCTCTCCGTCCTTTTTTCCCTATGAAAAGAGCGCTTCACAGAAATTTGCAGACAACTGTGAATTTAAATGGAATTTCAAAAATCTTCTGAGAATCTGGATGTTCTAATGAAATTAAACTGCCTTCACTAAAGTTAAAGGGGACAATAAAACTTTCCTTTGGGATGGAATGGGTTTTCTTATTTTCTTTTCTCATCTGGTTCTTCTTTCAGTGAAGTGTTGCCTCTTGACTGCAAGAATAATAAGAAAAAAAGTTAATATTTTAGCAAAATAAAACATTTCTCCCAACTCAAAATATGTTGCCAGAGGAAAAAAAAAAAAAAACTCCAAAGGAAAGATATAAAATATATAAATCTGTTGAATTTAGTGGTTTCACCATCAGTGTGTCTGAGTTCAGAGGGAAGAATTATGAAGTTTCTCTTGTTGATTTTAATTTCTGTTTATGAAATTGTGCCATAGTAAGGAATTCCCTCTCCCTTGCATTTTCTCTTCTGTTTCCAAGTGGGAATATATCCAGGAAGAGTAGAGAAAACATTAGGGTTTGCTTCTGAAAAGATGGTGGAATAATTTGATTACAGTATAATCGGAAAATTAAAGCTATTTCCAAAGGTTTATCTAAAACATCTGCTTAGTTATCTCCTTTTTGATTTTGGTAAATATTTTACAGTCTTTTGTCTGTGTGATGCTCTGTAGTACAGAAAAAAAATGAAGATTATACTTCCTCTGAAGATCATTTATACTTAACAAACACCACTTTCAACTCATGAAAGTAATTTTTCCCAAAGTGTAGCTTCAGACTCAGAAAGCATTTTCTCTGTACATTTGAAGTCAAAATAGTATCTCCTTTTTGAAACAGGAAATATATAAAAATGTATTGTTATAAACACTTTTAAATAACATCCTATTTTCATAAATAACATCACAACCAATGCACACTCAAATTTATAGTTTTCAGTAAGATCTGTCATAAATCTGATCAGACAAGAATTGTTCTCCAGTCTTTAAAAGAATAGAGCTAATAAAGTGCAAAATGCCTTTCCTAAAAAAAAAAAAAGGTATCATAACTTGCAACTTAAGTAATTTCTTTTTCTTCATTGTGTATTTTAAGAAGTAAATTGGTTTACAGAAGGAAAATTTTTAATAGATTTTTTTCATCAGTTGACGTGTTTCTTCAACACTTATTTAGCTAGTCAACAGAAGTGAATACAAGCTAAACAATGCAACAATTATCTTTTATTCAAAATATTGAAAAAATATGTTTAATTCTGACATTAAACTAGGAACTAAGTATTCTATTTCCTGCGTGGTTGCATGAATAATGCTTCTGTTCTGCAATGTATCCAGCCCTGCTCTTTACATTCTCCTCACCTGGTTGTAGTGACTCTGAAATGAAAGCTGTAGTCTCTCTAACTTGAAAGCTGTAAAAGACATGCATTCTGTCATCTGTTTTATTTCCTTTTATGTAGCGGTTTGCAAATTGTCAAATGCTGTGAAACAGTACTCAAAGGCATCACAATGACTTTTAAGAAGTATCCAGAAAGTACTGGATCTGGAAGTCTAACAAATAGGCATTGATGAGATATACAATACTACATGTAGTAATATTAATGTTCAGAATTTCAACATAGCTATTTCTTTATGTTCAGGAATTTTCAGGCACTTGAAATTTCTCACATAAAGGAATATTGCTTTCCTAAGTGGCTGAACTGCACTGAAAACAATGGGTCAAATTATAGTTAAAAGTACTGCCACATAAATTTTGGTTCCTTGCAAGAAGAGTTTAGGGTTTTAGTCACAAGGTTGGTGTGACAACTTGTACAATGAAAGGGAACTTATTTAAAATTTAAAAAAGGAGAGCCATTAGACACAGATATTATTGCATCACTCAGAAAACACTTAGAAAATAAACTTGGATAAAAATTATTTCTCATTAGGCATCAGAGGTGTAATCTTAGAAAACAATTACATTATTCATTTAGACTATGAACGTTTTCTCACAGGTCTCAGAGTAATGTATGTAGATTTTAGCTGAGTTAATCCAGAGGAAATGAAATCTTTAATCTTTTAAAAGATTAGAATGTTCCTTCTTGCTTTGTAGCTACTGATATCAGGACACAGGGAAGGTAGTTATGGCCTAGCTGATGGACATATAGTGTAGCAAAGCTCATTAGCTCTGTTGTCCTTCGCAGAAGGGTTTATTACTTAGGAGTTGATCTGTGGAGAGAGAAAAGCTGCAAGAAAATTACTGAACATTGTGTTGCATTTCTGTATGGTTCAGAGCTTCTTTCACATATAATTGAGCATCTGGCTGTTGGTCACTAGGAGCCCCTGGGCTACCCCAGCAGTTCGAAAAAAATAGCCCTACCACTTGGTTGGTAAGTCACATTGATGTCACAGGAAAAATATTGTAGCAGAAGAGAGTACTTGCAGGAGTAGGACACAGTCTAGGCTTCTGTGCATCTCTTTTCCTTTGGAAAAATTACTGCACTTTACTCCAGGCTGGCTGAAAGGCCAGCAATAACTTCTTATTCTGGTCTCTCCAGTGAGTACAGAAAAAATTATTCAATTCCATTTGAGGAAAAGGGAAGACTATGGCATTGCGATACAAAATATCATTATGAAACTTTAGAAAGGCATCATATACTAACTAGAATTAGCCAGAATATACTGAATCTACTGCTCTGTAAACTGCTTTCTTATGCTCAAATTTGCGTAGTACACTCTCATTATGCTTCAAAGGATATTGCAGTTTGCATTGACTGTCCTGGAAGAAGGCATCAATAGATAATCATATCTGAGCGTTGGGCCATATTGTCTGATTATCATAGCCAAGTTTTTGGGATCAGGACATCAGTTTCAATATTTGTTGTTTAAGGATTCAGCTGTTAGAAGCATGCAGTCATTCAGTTCTCCAGATGTATTAGAGGCACTACCTGTGAAACTGAGTTTCCCGTGTTAAGAGAATAAATTGCTGGAGTGTTCAGTGCGATTTTTGGGACTGACCTCATGGCTACATGGTCAGTATGCTAATATTTCAAATTAAGAGTTAAAATTGGCAATGTAGAAGCAGTTTCGCAATGTGTCTGTTTCTCAATGGTGCCTAACTAGAAAAACATTCTATAAGCTTGAGAAAATTTTGCTAAGTGCAAAAATGTGAGTGCGTGTGCTCGTGCCACTATGTTGGTTGGTTTGGTGCTTCCATTGTGTTTTAAGTTCAGAGAAAAAGGCAGTGTGCACAAGGAAAGTCATCAATAGTAAATTGAATGTTATTGACTGAGAGAGCTACCAACTCACAGTCATCAGCAAAAAGCAGCTCACTAATAAAGAAATCAGCCACACATGTCTGCAGACTGAACAACTTGCATCAGTAAGAAACTGAATAAATATAGCTCTGCCAATGGCACAAAGTGCTTTCATCTGCACAACAGAGACAAGATAGAAATGAGTATGGAGACCATTTATGATATTAAAGAGATCTTGCCATTTCCACCTCTCTAACCATCATCTTGTTAAAGAAGACTTAAATATGTCAGAAGTAAAATTTGCAGGGTGTTCACAGGTCTGCAAAAGCTCCAAGAGTCCCTTATAATTTACATTGTCAAAATCTTTAGTTAGGTCAATCGTCAGCAAGCAAAGACTGCAATTTGAATTGATAGTATTTGTATGGGGTATTGTGTGAAGTGTTACTTTCTTAATAACTCCATATTGAAGATTTGGGAAGACAGATTACAGAAAACAGAAATTGAGTTGCTTAGTTCAGGTATGCTAGGATTTTCCTAGCACCAGAGAAAAGAAATGCCACAATAATTATCACAGTTTGCATGATGATTGTTTGTAATAGACACTGTTGGTATCTTTGAGTTGCTGTGAAATTGACTCTTGATATCAGATAGTGTGAAGACCATGTGGTGTTCATGTTGCTTTTTTAAATGTGACTTGCCTTCGGGTCTTTTCCATACCTGTGTTGTACAAAGGCAGTACATCACTGAATGTACTGGTTCAATGTCAAGACTTTGTAAAGGAATGAACATTCTAGACTAAAAAATTAAACAAGTCATCTTTGCGTTTTGAACACAGAAGACTACAAATTTCAGGCTATGACAAATTTCTGTCACTCCCAGGACTGTGACTACGGATTTTTTTTCTCTACATTTCTATTGGCATTGTATTGAGTTTATTGAGTTTACATACTATAATAGGTGAAGAGGTATGCATGCTGTCACTCTCTTGCCCATGCAAGTATATAATACTGGTACAGAGATTGCATTCAGTGGGCTTATAGTGACAAATACAGGTTGAGTTTTGAGCTTCTTTTCTTCAGTAAATGGTAGTGATTTCTCTAGATTCACTGCCATTCCAGAGTTCTTTCAGGAGTGATGGTCTTTTTATGTTAATTTAAAGTATGTTTATACTGTTTAGACTGAGAAAACAGTCTGAGTTTTTCTACTGCAATTACGTAACTACCTGAACAAATTGGGAAAGAAGGTTCTTCTTTTGAAGTCCTCCAAAATAAAGCAGAATTTAATTTTAATTCAGACTGAAATGAACAAACAAAAAATCAGTATATTTTGCACTACTTAAAAGTACATAAAAATACATACCGTCCATATGTGTTGAATACAATATTAATAAATTCAAAACTAAGTGATGAATTCTGATTTTCTTAAGGTTTTTTTAAAGCTTTTATGACAGCAGTTGTAAAGCTGTTGTAAAACTATTCTAAGAGCAGTTTGGCAAAAAAAAAAAGCATTTATGCATTATATCAGAGTTGTCTAATCTGTATTGTTTTCTCTGGAAAGATGTGAAGCAATGTGTCCATCCCTGTGTACCTTCAGAAGAAGGGGACTGAAGCAATCTTCCAATCCAGTAACTGGACTACTCGTGAGTTACTGATGATACCCCTTCCAGATGTAGTAGAGTTAACACATTATGACAATAATATATAGATAAAATACAGTAACGAAGCTTGCACTGTGCAAGTAATGGATAATCTGCATATGTGCATCATATATATGTGATATCATATATATCATATATATATCATATATCATATATATGTGCATCTTATATAGAGACCTTATAGCTCTCTATAACTTCCTGAAGGCAGGTTGTGATGAGCAGGGGTTTGGCCTCTTCTCCCAGGCAACAAGCAGGACCCGAGGTAATGGCCACAAGTTGTACCAGAGGAGGTTTAGGTTGGACGTGAGGAAAAACTTTTTCTCCCAAAGAGTGGTCAGGCACTGGAATGGCCTGCCCAGGGAGGTGGTGGAGTCGCCGTCCCTGGCAGTGTTCAAGAGGCAGCTTAATGAGGAGCTACAAGATATGGTTTAGTAGCTCTGGCAGCAATGGTAGTGGGAAGACGGTTGGACTAGATGATCTTATAGGTCCCATCCAACCATGTGATTCTATGATTCTATATATAAATCATATCCTAAGACCTCTTTGTACAATATCCTTTCTATTGAAATAACAAATTAAAGGCATAGGTTAACTGGGTATTATCTCCAGACACTCTGAGTCCTCTGTTACCTATTCATTATATTTTCTATCATTTCCACTCACCTGTACTCTTTCTTTTAGATTCTTTCCACAAACCAAACATCATCACCGAGAATCAATCTCCCTCCCTTTTTCCCTCTCTCCTTTTCCCTTCCTCTTTCTTTCTTCCTCCTTCTCCCTCTCATTCTTCTCCCTTTCCTCCTCCTCCTTCTCCTTTTTCCTTTCTTCTCTTTTAGTGCAAAAGAGAAATTATGTAGACAAAATCTCAGGGGCACTGAACTGTTAAGTTTTTTTAAAAGACACTGGGGAAAAATAAAACATCCAAAGAAATAGAAACCAACATCCTTTGACAAAACCTAGAGTATACACTTGCTATGACAAGCTGTTCCTGTTATCAGAAGAGATAAGAGCCAGGTCTACCTCCTGTACAGCTAACAAGTGGGATTACACTTCTGCAACACACCTGGAATGAGTGACATAATGCACAAATAGGACATAATATTACATTCATTTTAATACTTTTCATTTTAGTAATAAGTCAGTAAATTACTGTGATCACAGAAGTCAGGGGTTCTCAAGTTGTGTTCTATAGTCCATGAAAGCCTCTTTATCAGGTTGTCCCTCTGCTGTCCTCCAGTCCTAACCTGAAGACAGCTGAAATATATTAGATACATTTCTAAGAATACTTTACCAGATAGACAGCTCTTATAATTGTTGTATTTTCCAACTCTTGGTTGAACTGAGATGTCATGTGTTGTCAGTAATGAGAAGAGTTAGTAATGGCTGAGTTGAGACCTGCTGGTAAAACTAAAGGGCAAGAAGGAAATGCACAGGCAGTGGAAGCAGGGACAGGTTTCCTGGGAAGAGTACATGCCGAGTTGTGTAGGGGTGGGGTTAGGAAAGCCAAGGTGTGATTGAAGCTGAGCTTGGCAAGGGATGCAAGGAATAATAGAAGGGCTTCTACAAGTATGCCAGCCAGAAAAGGAAAATCAAAGAAAGTATACCCTCCCGATGAGCAAGATCGGTGAAAGAGTAACAACAGGTGAGAAGGCTGAGGTACTCAACAGCTTTTTTGCCTCAGTCTTCCCACACCTCTGAAGTGGATGGACTGTAGGACAAGAAATGGGGAGCAAAGTCCTTCCCCCTGTAAGAGAAGATCAGATTCGTGACCACCTGAGGAACCTGAATACACATAAGTCTGTGGGACCTGACAAAATGCATCCCAGAGTCCTGAGGGAATTGGTTGATGTTGCCAAGCCACTCTGCATGATATTTGAAAAGTCATGGCAGTCAGATGAAATCCCTGCTGACTGGAAAAAGAACATTGCATTCATTTTTAAAAAGGGTAAAAAGGAGGATCCTGGGAGCTACCGACCTGTCAGCCTCACCTCTGTGCCTGAACAGATTATGGAACAGATCCTCCTAGAAGCTATGCTGAGGCACTTGGAGGATGGGGAGGTTGTTCAAGACAGCCAGCATGGCTTCACCAAGGACAGGTCCTACCTGACCACCTAGTGGCCTTCTCTGATGGAGTGAATACAGTAGTGCACAAGGGAAGAGCTACTGATGTTGTCTACATGGACTTCTGTAAGGCCTTTAACATGGTTCCTGTCACACTCCAATTTTGTATGAGAGAAGGCCCCCTTGCGTTCTAGCCAACCTCAGACGAGTCTGGGAGGCTAGCAGCAGCTAGACCAACCTCTCACACACCGGACCGTGGTTTTGCTCGTATTCTCGGGAACAGAATTAAGACTCAAAAAAGAGTTAAGCGCCAGGTAACTTTATTTACCCAAGAACAAGTTCACAAATGCAAGAGAAAAGAGAGAAAGAAAGGAAAGAGAGAGAAAAGAAAAGATCAGTTGCAATAGCTACCACCACGGAGCTGCGGCGTCCCAACAGTCCAGTTGACTCGGTGGGGAAACATTTCGTCCGATGTTTTTAGTTTCTATCCTTTTATCGTTTGTCTTATTCACATCACATATTCCAAGAGCGAGTTTGCTAGGCCGCACCCCTCACCTGGCACTGATACGCATGCCCAATACTGTCTCTGGGCCCCTCTGTTTTTCTGGCCTGGGTCTGGGCGCATACCTAGGGCTAAGGCTAAATTTTGCAGAATCAGCTCTGCATTCAGGTTCATGGGAATATAGGAGGAAAAAACAAGAAGCTTCCAGTCCTGTGGCTTGACTGGCTTGCAAGATAAGGAAATCATCTTGCAGGAAAACAGGAAGACTCCAGTCCTTTGGTTTGACTGACGTACCATTATTTAGGTGGTGGTTTGACGCTTCGACAATGTTGAGACAAACATTTGACACAGTCTCTCACAGTTCCCCATAACATCCTTCTCCCTAAATCGGAGATATGGATTCAATGGGTAGACTGTTTGGTGGATGAGGAATTGGTTGGATGATTGCATCCAGAGGGTAGTGGTCAATGGCTCAATGTCCAGATGGAGATTGGTGACAAGCTAGGAAGAGTCCATACTGGGACTGGTACTGTTTAATACTTCATCAATGACATGGACAGTGGGAGCAAGAGCACCCTCAGCAGGTTTGCAGATGACACCAAGCTGAGTGGTGCAGTCAAGACATCAGAGGGACAGGATATGCCATCCAGAGGGACCTCGACAAGCTCGAGAAGTGAGCCCATGCAAACCTCATGAGGTTCAGTAAGACCAAGTGCAAGGTCCTGCATATGGGTCAGGGCAACTCCCAATACAGGCTGGAGGATGAAGAGATTGGGTGCAGCCCTGCCAAGAAAAACTTAGGGATACTGGTGGATGAAAAGCTGCACGTGAGCCGTCAATGTGCACTCGTGGCCCAGAAGGCCAGTCATATCCTGGGCAGCATGAAAAGAAATGTGACCAGCAGGTCAAGGGAGGTGATTCTGCCCCTCTACTCTGTCCTGGTGAGACCCCACCTGGAGTACTGAGTCCAGCTCTGGAGCCCTAAGCAAAGGACAGACATGGACCAATTGGAGTGGGTCCAGACAAGGGCCATAAAGATGATCAGACAGCTGGAACACTTCTCCTGTGAAGACAGACAGAGAGTTGGGGTTGTTCAGCCTGGAGAAGAGGGGGCTCCAGCCACCTTATAGTGGCCTTCCAGTACTTAAAGGGGGCTTATAAGAAAGATGGAGAGAAACTTTTACCAGGGCCTGTTGTGATACAACAAGGGGTAATGGTTTTAAAAGAGAGGGAGGTAGATTCAGACTAGATGTAAGGAAGAAATTTTTTACAGTGAGGGTGGTGGAACACTGGAACAGGTTGCCCAGAGAGGTGGTAGATGCCCCATCCCTGGAAACATTCAAGGTCAGGCTGGATGGGGCTCTGAACAACCTGACCTAGATGGAGATGTCCCTACTTTTTTTTTGCCAGGGTTTGGACTAAAGGATCTTTAAAGCTCCCTTCTAACCCAAACTATTCTATGATTCTATGACTCTATAAAGAAAGGAAGGGATTAGAATACATTTTAAAAAGAAAAAGTATTTTGAGGAAGTGTGTAAACTTTCTAAGCAGGGTCACTCTCACTGCAGAAACCACAGGAGCTGGACTTCAGTTTTTCCCTTCATACTCTTTGACTGTTGTAAAAATTGCAGCCCATGGCTCCACTGGCTGATACCAGCGTAGGCACATGCCGCCTTCTATGTTTGATGCTGCTGTCACTTAGGGAGAACAGTTCTTTTGGAGCTCTGCGGGGGTATAATTTCTTCCTCTCTTTGAATGAGGGCAGTTTTTTGTTCTGCCAACCACTTTTGGTTGGCAGAACACAAAAGATAGCTCTGTCCTCTTTGCTTCATTCCTCTCCCCTCTCATTGTGAGAGTAGAGGCAGTGGCAGTACCATGATGAAATGTTTGGCTGCACCATCAGCAATTAGCTGCTCGAACAGTTGATTCTGTTCCCTAGAGAAAAGCTAGAAAGCCTCCTATGCTGGATTTGATCCATGGACTACCTGTAGAACCTGCATAACTCATTAGCATCTCCTCTATTGCTTATATTCTGCTAGATGTAAAGGTATACCTAATTTAATTTTAAATTTTATATTCCTTTAAAGAGACAGAGTGTGTTTCGTAAGGACATTACTTGCAATACATACAGCAGTTTTGTCAGGGTAAAATGATGTGTGTCCTGGCCATAAAGTACTTCTTAGAGGGCTTAGTGACATGAATTTTTCTACTGCTAGAGAAAGCTGTAAGAAAGTCCACCAGTAAAAATGGAATAATATGCAAAATAAGATCTTAAATGAGACTGTATTCAAAAATAATAAAGTTTGATGACTCCATTTACAAACTGCAAAGAAATCAAGGACACCACGTTTATGTAGAGGTTCTGCTCACATATGATTTATTATTTCTGAAGACTGAAAGGCCAAATTCCAAGGACTTCAGTGGAAGTTACATGTAGGATTCTGGCAGGATTTCTCTCAAGGATAGTCGTTAACTACCTTCTGAGCTATTATAAGAGATATTAGAGGGTTAAACGCTCAGGTTGTAGCTGTAGCATTTAAACTTGAGCTTGGGAAATTTAAATTCAATAAACATCCTATCTAAGTTCTTTTCAGAAAACAAATCTCATGCATTTTTATGTGCTTCTGTATTATTTAATATGCTACACCTTACTTAGAGTTAGTCAGAGTTCTCAAAGAAAATAAAAAATACAACTGGGATAGCTTTTAGATGTACTCTGCCAAATATTATTTTGCCCAGGTCGTGTGTAGGGTGCTATCATTAGTGTTCCGTGCTAGAAATGTTGTTGTTTGTATTTTTTTTTGTTTTGTTTGTGCCCTTTGTTTTGACCTTGGGCCTCAATCAGCTCATTAAAAATTAAATTGCTTATTATAACCTGGCTTTGTTTTCCACTTTGATCAGAAAGCACAATAGGTTCCTTAAGTGGATTTCCCTATAAACTATTCTGGTAATGAGAATAGAAAAGGCAAGTTTAATAACTTTAATATCAAAACAAAAGCTACAGAAATACCACCAGGAGGACAATAACAAGCATTTTATCTAACAAAAAGATAAAACTCCTTGCAATATGAAAATTCTGGTTTCTAGCTTATTAAAAGAACATCTTTAACAATTTGAAATCAGTATAATTTCCACCAATTTTTCCATAGCTAGTCCTCCTCTCCCATCAACATGTGAATATTGAAGCATTATTTAATTTATACCACGATTATTTGATTTCAAAGGAGGAGATAAAACTGTTTAAAATTTTGAATAAATTTTGCTGAATGCTGTTAATTACTCATTTTTTATCTATTGGTCAGTTTTACTATGTTCACTCATTACTTGCTATCCAGGAATACTTAACAATTTTATCTCATAGGCATTTGTTCACACAAAGATTTGGGATTGACTAGTGGTACAAACATAACATAACAGTATCTCTAATGTGAAAGCATAAATCCACTTAGTCTAGTCTCCTGTTTCTGACAGGGTCTAGGGGAAATTATATTGATACTTGTCCAGCATATTAATTAACCTTTCTGTGACCTTTGGTGCCAGTGATTTTTCTCTTGCCTGTATAACCAAATGATCTTAAAACAGAATATTCCCATGTAAACACAATTTTTTTTTTTGTTATGCCCTTTTCATTCATCTCCTTTTTAAAAAGTTTCACTCATTCTGAATGGAGATTAAATCCCTGCAACCTAAGTGAGCAGTCGCAATCCATGAATGATGAAGAGTTCAACTAGGCAGATCATAGTTAAATAGTTAGATTGCAAATGGTTCTGAGTGGTGAAAACACACAGAAAATGTTTGTAGTAACAGGTAGAAAATAATGGAGAGAATTGATCAAAACCAGTAACCAGGCTGTCAAATAGAACTTAGGCTTGGCAGTCCTTGATAAATAAGGATCCAAAACAAAGGAAGAAACATGAAACAAATTTGCTCTTACTAGTAAGCTAGCTTCTGAAAACTGAATTAAAATTAAAATCAGTATTACTTTTAAATAAATACAGAAAGATGAAATATTTGGTTTATGATCTCGTCATAACATTACAGGTACCAGACAAGGGGTGGCAAGCTTAACATTTGAAAAGGGTAGCTGTTTCAAACCTGGACTACCACACCTTAAAAAAGTAGAGAAGCTTCATAGCTTGTCTGCACCAACAGAGAGGATTTGAAATGAGATAGAGGAAGTAAGTGGTGACTTGTCAACTCCATTTAAAATCACTGAGCGTACCTATATGTGTCGAAGGGCTGGGAAGGGTCTTTTTCTTCTTCTCTTATCACTCACCTGTTTTTCAGTCAAGAAGAGAGTAAGATCTTTCCTTCTTTATCACACTTGCTTAGTTACCATACTTTTTTTTTTGGTAAGACTATAATATGCAAAAATTGAAGATATAAATTAAAAGCCTAAGCATGCAATACTTTTCAAGAAATTTATTCCTCTATATAATTTTCAGATTTTTTGAGGATGTTATAGGTGGGAATTTACTTACTGTCATTCAAATCTTTTGTGTTTAGAACTTTACAAGAAAAATGGAAGACAGAAGCAAAATATTTCACAAATCTATTTGTCTTGTTTGTAAATATCCTTACAACTGTCTGGAAAATGATTGAAAAAAAAAATTTTTCTTTATAGTGTCTTTTATTATAAAGGGTCTTTTCATAATAGATTTTATTAATAAAGAATCTTTGTATTTAAAAAGGCTTAATACCTATAAATTTAACAAATTATTTAAGTTTAAAAACAAAACTGCCATGTGGATGGAGTGCATTAATAGTCAGCAGCCAGCTGATAATATAGAACATTTAGAGGTCTCTGAATTTGTCTCTGGATATTAATACTTGACTGAATTATTCAGTTTTGCAATCTACTATTCATATATATATATTTAAATGAAGACATTTTTCTTGGAAGATCACAGTGGCCTACATCAATCTCTGATTTCTGTAAACAACTTGAATGTATTTCCCCACACGATGTGTACACTGTATGCAGAAAATTTTTTATAATAAATCTATTAGACTCTTTCATATGTACAAATACAGAGAATGGCAAGATTTTTTATATAGTCATATTATTTATGGTCACAGTTTGTTTTATGAGTGATTTCCTATATGACGCTGGTTATGATGATTATGAACACACTATTACTTTTCAGTCGTAGGCTGAATGTTGTATTAAATCATTTCTATTCAGAACAATATCCTAATATAGGTCGGTGATTTGAAATAAGCTTTGATCCATCCTTAAAAAAAAGTACGCTGTTTGCATGTATATTTTGTCTAATGTAATGCTTTTGACTGCATTCTGTATTCATTCTGAGTGGATCAGTTATTAAGAAAAAATTATTCATTTCTCAAATTCTTTAACCACTTCCGTTCACATGTGATTAGATTAAACTAGTTGTAAAATTAGGGAAGAATTAAGGATAAGAAGAAATAATAAACAAAAACCTATTAAAAATGAAGATGTATATGAATATATTTGATATACATATATACATATGTATTTATATATTTACACATACAAAACTATCTATATTTACATATATATTTATACTTGTAGAGACAAAGTAGAGATATGCTTTAACTATATAACCAAATGAATAAAGGACATATTTTTTTCAATATTTTAAAAATATGGGATAATACAAAAGAATATGAAGTATTTTATCTATATATCCTTTCCTTCCTTGTCATAGGAAATATCTAGAACTGCCTTTTTGGTTTGTTCCCTGTATTCAATATCCTGTAATAAGCATACTGCTTTGTGATTGCACTGACTTTTGTTCTCATTGTTTAGGTTTTGTAAATAAAGCAGAGGAGTTTTGGTATATTGCAAAGCATTAGCAGTATCTAGCAGTACTCGGGTTGATTGTGTCTCACTCAGTATTATAGCACTCGAGTTAACTTCTGCTAGACTTATAGCACTTCCTAATGTCTCTAGTTCAGCTGACGCTAAGGTATGTGCTCACATGTAAGCATGTGTCCTGTTCATCCCCAAATCAAAGCACTGTAACTTACATTTAGTGTCTGAAAAGTCACTCTTGCTCAGGTATTTGCACTTTTCCCGATTATTTTCAGTTATGTAAGGGTTAGACCTTTACATTCAATTTAGCAGGTAAAAATACAAGTTAAAGCTCACAGGGAGTTAGTTCCTAGTTAGTACCTAGTGTGATTATATAGGATTCTGGTCTGAGTTTAGAGAAGTCATATTATCTTCTTTACACCATTTGTAAACCAATCAGCTGTTTTGCCTCCCTCCCCATCCCTCATCTTATACAAGATTTGAATTGCTCATCCAGAAGAGGAAAATTCTCTTCTGGTAAAACAAAACTATACTCTTTTGATATAACGTTTGTACTGCTTTATTTTTGAGATAAGCCTTTGAAAATTCTTTCTGCAGGTAGATCACGTTCAGTTGACAGAGGGAACATGCATTTCTGGTGTATCAGGTTGTTTTTGAAAAGACCAGTGGTTTGAAGTAACATCAGGAAAGGATTTGGTCTATTGAGTCAAATCAGTTTCTGATTACTTTTCTTCTTGTGGAGACTACCCTGTTGTGTTGGAATATGTCCCTGCAATGCCATTCTGATTATCGACACACCAAAGAGCCAGTGGCTTGTTAAAGGGCAGCTAGCTGAAGGGCTGATAACTTTTTCCTCTTTCTCTTCCTCTATCTAGCATCCTGATAAGCGCCATTAAGCATGAAGAGTCTATATATGGAAGAGCCTTTATTACAGGCACAACAATAGTTGCTTTCAGCTATTCTAACACCTGAAACTGGGGTTCACAGTTGTCCAGCTTTACTATGATTGTTATCTAGAGTGTTGTGCCTTTCAAAATTATTTCCTCTCCTCCTTTCTCCCTGTTTTGACACTTTTATTCTGTATCTCTAGTGAGGCTGTGTGACTTTCTGTCATTTCCTATTGCTGTATGAAAAACATAAACATAGCTGTGGCTTTTAGCTTTCCCCATTATCCTCAAAATCATACAACAGAATTTAATGGGCGCTTTTTTTTTTTTTTCCATTTCTTTTATGTGCTATTTTTAAGCTTATCTCTAATCACAGTGTACACTTTGTCACAAAATATATCCAAAAAGACGCTAAATGCTTAAAAGACTACCATCATCATTCAGTAGAATCAAAATACCCTGTGGCAGAAAAGAATAGATTGTATGCGATTTGTATGTGATATTGTACTGGAAGGATTAGAATTTCCATGAGTCTTTTAACATGATACAAAAAACACTGATAGCTGAAGTGCTAGAGAGACAATCAATTTTTTTTTTAAATAAGAAAAATATTGGCTTTGTTACCTTTTCAAGGACAAAAACTTTTCAAGTGACCTCTAAGGAAAAAATCATTAGGAGAGATTTCAGGCTTTTGGAAGAACTTTCTCTCAGTCTGGGAAGAAAATTACATTTGGAGTCAGAAGCAGAACGTGAGTTCTTTTACAGTGCAATTACTTAATCAGTGCTTCTGAAGATTAGCCTGAAATACTGCATATCTGAACGGAGTTCATTCTTCCTTACAAAAACAGAGCTCCATTCATTTAGCATGTGTAAAATAAAGTATAGCGCTTTCACTGTAATGCAGTACTCTGCAGTGTCTAGTTCTTTCAATAAGTATTTTAGTATAATCAAAATATATAATGTAAATTACATCTGAAAACATGTCATTGCCAAATAACATACTTTCAAGTTTGTGTTTTCAGTCACATTATTTAATCTTTGGGAATATTTTGGTATGTCTCTCATTTACTCAGAAATTAAGATATTTATTGTCCCTGGTGACATTTCATGTAACAGCACTTCAGATGATTTCCAGTTCAATTTCAGTGAAGGAAAAGACTTTTCACAGTGTAAGACAGTTTTTGCAGCCTTTTTTTTTTGTTATACAGTTCACCACAAAAAACAACTTGGAGTAGGAAGCTGGTATTTGTCACTTAGCACTCCTACACTTTTTATGGTTTTGTAAGGTACCAAAACTTATACTCTATGTACAAAAACTAGGCAATTATTTTGTAAATGCGCATTTAACTTAAGCTACAATGAAAATTATTAATGATGTTCATAGTGATGTTAATGTCTGCCAAGAGACCTCTGCCTTGCTATTTTTATATGATTTTAAAGGGTAATCTTTTCTAGTGATCACAAAGTTTGAATTTGTGCCTACTCAGAGGCATGTCAAGTGTTTCAGAATAACTGCAATAAATAGGTTTGTAGTTTCAAGTGTCATGGAAGAGGAATCATGAGGTACACTGTAGCTTTATACCTTACCAAGTTTCCCAAAAGTTTGCACAGTAACCAAGGAAAATCCTGTGGGAAAAAGCTAGGGCAATTCTTTTCATTGTTCATTGATCAGTTTTCAGTTCATTTGACAAATCAATTCTATATTAATTTTCTTTATTTTTTTTTTTTTTTATTACTAGGGTAGTCATTCACTATAGCGCATTATGAAAGATCAAATTTTTGCAGAGTAAATTCAAACCAAGGGAATCTCTTGTTGGTTTTATGATCTTTGTAACTTAACTGCTTACCACATCTGAAAGAGCAGAGCTCTTAAATTGTCTACTGACAAAGTATCATCAATGATGATGTTTTAAATGTTTCTTAGTGTATTATATGGTAGAAAGTATTCTGCACAATAAAATTACTATTAGCAAGATAAATGCATGTTAGACAGCAGGAAGACAGTGAAATCTAAGGAAGATGACCAAAGAGATCCAAAAAAATATGTTTCATGCTATATACAGCATAGAAGTAAAGTTTCACATAATGAACTAATATGTGGTCTTTTTTTTTCATTTTGTATTACTGCCCACATTATTAAGTGTATATATTAAAATACAGAACAGTTATGAAAATTATAGAAAAGCTATTGCATCCGTTTCCAGTATGGTCTGGAAAATCCTGGAACACAAAAGATGCTGAACAGAATTTTAGCCTTCTTTAGTATTTTTCCTTAAAGCTTTCCCCTATAAATTATGCCTTTAGGTATTTTGGTAAGCATTTTTTTTTTGTAATCATACATGATTTTGTTTGTGTCTTTCAGTAATAAGAGAAAAATAGATATTTTTTTACTCTGACATACTGCTTGGTTTACGCGAATAGTTAAAGCATGACTTTCTATTTAAGAACTATATTGATAGAAAGATGAGTGTAAAGTGGGGAAACGTGAAGTTAAGGTGTATATTACTTTGTTCTCCACTTAAATTATCAGATAATTTTCAACTTTATGATAAAATATTTTGTCTCAGCTTATATTAGGTACAGTATTTTTTTCTTATGAAATATGAAAGACAAGCAAACCTAGTCCATGAAATTATGTATATGAAAAAATAAATTATGCTAATATGCCTTAAAATAAATTGATAAATGTATTTCCCCAAAGCATTTGTGTACTACATATTGGTCATATAATGTACAATTCACAGAGCTAGTTGTATCAATTTTCTTTTGCCCATCCCCTTTCTCTTTTCCTCCTTCCTCCTTTCATCTTCTCCCTTCCCGTCCTGTATTCTTAACAAGACCCTGCCTTCTGATTTTCTTTTTGTGAGAACCCCTCAGGCTACTGCTAATTCTGGAAGAAATAAAAAGCCTGAAATCAGACAGAGAACTGATCTGCTTACAGTTTAAGCTGCATTGGAAGTTGTTGGCACATGAAACAGAGCTGGTGAGATCTTTCTCCTTTATTTCCCTTGAATCACCCAGAGACAGAAATTGGTACTATGAACACAGACTATTTCCTCCTAAGATCCTCAATTCCATGGGGTCACAGATTCAAAGCTTCAATTTACTGGAATTTTATGTCAACTTCTAGACTGGCTAGCTCCTGTAATGGAGTAGCTGAAAAAGTTTGTATTAACTTCAACACCTGAATATCCCTCACTACTAGATAAGGATCTCAAATCTGACACTCAAACATCAGCAGTACTTTTCAAACAAGACCTTTCACTCCAACAAGACCACCACTGACTGTTTAATTGTGGTTTGGGTTAAGACTAATAGCATAATGGGATTCATCACATTATTAACATCTTATTTAAACAAAAGAGAACATTCCAGCGACTAAGCTGTTATAAGTGAATAATCATTAAAAATATTTTGAGAGATAACAGATATTTATCTATTGCTTTATTCTTTCATGGCATGTAACAAGGGATGCAACAACTGTTGCCTACAGTCTCTGCTTGAGTGGCTTTCTCTGTGGAAATTAGAAGAATGTCCCTTTATAAGAAATTCAAAGTTCATCCTATGTTTGTGTGCAAATATTCAAGAAGGCAGAGTTAATGTTGTATCTGCAAGCTTAGCATTCTCTTAATGTATTTTGGGCACAGAATTAGAAAAGATTTCACATTCAGTGAATATAAACACCTTAATATACACTCACTAAAGAGTAATATATCTTAAGTAATGGGAACAGATTTTCCCAGAGAAAACCTTTGTGTTATGGGTGACTTCTGATGACTTTTTTATTACATTTTCTTGAAAACATGTGCCTTATGATGGTAATTCAAATACTAGAACAGCTGCTTTGTAGAAGATGTAGAGAAGTATTACTATGTCTGCAAGCAGTTGCTTAAAGTTTGGTTCAGTTTTTTTTTTTTTCCCATAGAAATCATAGAAAAAGATGAGTAAAGGCATCGAGTGACTATACAGTCAATGCATCTCTCATCCTCCTCCAAATCAAGGTCCATCAAATTCAATTCTTTCCTGACAGGTATTTGTCTTACATGGTTGTTTTATTTTTTTTTTTTTGTAAACTAGTGTTTGAAATTATTTCTACTTTACAGTGTACTCTAGTACTTTCATGAAAGATTAATAGAATAAGAAGTTAAAATCAGAGTGTACAGAAGAAATACCTGCATGTCCACTTGTTTTTCAGATGTATAACTTATTTCTGATTTCATGTTCTGCATAAAATCAGACATTAAAAAATCCTGATGTAATATGACTTCAGGAAGAAAAGCTGCTGCAGTTGAGACAGAGGTGCTTATCTTTCAGTGGATAATTTAGTGGTTATCTTTTAGTTAGATAGAGTAGATTTTTGGTGAAATTCCCTAAGATTTCACTGAAGTCATGGTTTATCTCTTAGGACCCGAGGCAAAGAAAGTACTTAAATTCTTCACTTTTATTGGTCTCTGTGGGAGTTAGACTCCTGAATGATAGGTTTCGTGGAAGTATATACCGTATGCCTCACTTGTATGTCTCAGCAACTGAATGTTTTGAAGTAGTTAAGATGGTGCATCTATGTTCACAATGGGACCTACAGTGCCTTACAGCTTAACTGAACTGGGACTAAGATTACAAATGAAAATGGAGGAAGGAAAGCACCAAGCTCAAGTGCAGTGATGTTCCCTCCCGGGGAGATGAGGCTTTCTCTTTTTAACTACAGGAGATTTCCCTACTCATATAGCCTGGCTGAGACTGGATGCTGAATGTGTGGCAACAGAGGGCAGGAGTGACCTGAAATTATCTGGAATTCTCTTTACAAGAATATAAGCTGTAACTTTAAAAAAATTCCTAAATTTCCAACTTTGCTTATAACAGGTGTTTATAATGTCTTTCTAAACATATGGATGTTTTTAGGGATTTCTCCTTAAGGACCTATCCATATGAATTATTCCCATTGCACAAGACATTTCCTAAACCTTCTTGAATCACTGGATTCATCTCCATCTCTTTTCTTCAGGGGATCATTTTCTCAATGAAAATTGCATCTGTCAAAAGGAAAAAAAAAGAAGACGAGCATTCAAATGGACTTCTGTGTACCGCACATATTTTTTTGAAATAGGGTGATATATTTTTGCTACTACTGACTTTTCTGACAGAAAATTTAACAGATCTCCTAATGAACTGAAATTTCATATTTCATGTTCTAACTCAGCTGTTAGGTACAGCAAAGGATACATCTCTATTAGCCAAATAGAGTGAGAGTGCTGGAATTGCTACTCAGAAAAAACCCACAAAATTTGGTGTTTGAAAGAGATGTAAAAACTCCCATATTCCTCTACAAGGATGGATTGTGCTCAGTACACATGAATCGTCCAAAGCAGCAAGTAAGAATGCATCATCAGGTTCTTACTATGAAGCACAAGAGAACAGAAAATGTTTGCATTTTTATCACTTGAAATACAAAGGCGGTTTTAAAGAAGGTGTTGTTACACCCCAAAATACTTAAATGTAAAGCTTTTGATCTGTGCTTATCTGTGATCAGCTCTACTGGTACTTTTGTGTGGAAATTTTCTTATTAGTAAATACAAAGGATACTACTAAAACTACTCAAAGCAGCCTGGACAGAGTTTTTAAAGTTTATTACTACAAAAGAGACATTAATCTGTAAGCAGAATCTGTAAGTAGTTTCTGTAGATTTTATTATATGAATGAAAAGTAAATTCTGTGTACACTACCTTTTATATTCTCAGTCTGGAAACAAAATAGCATTGCTAAAAAGCAAGTATGCACATTTTTATATTTAAGAAATTTATTATTTTACTATTTGATTGTCAAATTTGATGTACTCTATGCTTATCTTTTTTTAAGGTAAAAAGTAGAATGGAATGTTGTTCTGGTTTTGTTTAGCAAGGGGGGGCCTAAGGTGGTAGCTTCTGTAGGAAACTGCTAGAAGTCGCTCCCCTTTGTTCAGTGGACTCGGCCGGGCCTAGGGCGGACCTGCTGCTGGCCA
>WHYT01017398.1:647072-662746 GCA_009806455.1 Tetrax tetrax | reverse complement strand
GAGTTGCTGAAACAAGCATATTTGCAGTAGCACACTAGTTACAAAGATGATGCTATGCATTTACGGATAAATCCGATTTTTTTCTGGTTGCCTGAGATACATTTTTTAACTGCATAATTTCATGTTTTGTAAATGAAGGAAACTTATTCACATGAAAGGTCAGTTTAAGCAAAACTTCTAGTTCAAAGACAGAGTAATAGATGCAATTATAAGCAATATTGTAGAACACATAGTAGTTTCAGAAAGCATAAATATGCGTTGTTGTGAGTCCCTCTGGAGAAGTTGGTAACATCAACCTTCTGGTTTTGATCTGTAGGAGACTTTACCCATTCACTCAGTTTGGACTGTCTCACAGAGGGCACCTGAGATTTGTGCACTGCAGTGCATGGAGTTATGTGTGGTGGTCTGACTCTTCTGATAATATTGTAATTAGTTTCCCTTATGAGGATAGAAATAAGTCACAATTGCACTCTGAAAATGCTCATTTGCAAGCAATTTTGCAAACGCGTATGCAGGATCTTTCACTTATAGAGAACTGATGCAAAAAGGTTCCAGGATGTAGATCTTCTCCATAGAACTGCTATTCCAAAAATTTCTTTGCTATGGAAGAAAAATAGTTTGGGTTGGAAGGGACCTTTAAAGGTCATCTAGTCCAACCCCCCTGCAAGGAGCAGGGACGTCTCCAACCACATCAGTTTGCTCAGAGCCCCATCCAACCTGGCCTTGAATGTTTCCAGGGATGGGGCATCCACCACCTCTCTGGACAGCCTGTTCTAGTGTTTCACCACTGTCATTGTAAAAAATTTCTTGCTTCTAGTATTAATCTACCTCCTTCTGTTTTAAAACCATTACCCCTTGTATCACAACAGGCCCTGGTGAAAAGTTTCTACCCATCTTTCTTATAAGCCCCCTTTAGGTACTGGAAGGCCACTGTAAGGTCTCCCTGGATCCTCCACTTCTTCAGGCTGAACAACCCCAAGTGACTCAGGGTGTCCTCATAGGAGAGGTGCTCCAGTCCTCTCATCATCTTTGTTGCTCTCCTCTGGACTCTCTCCAACTGGTCCACGTCCTTCTTATGTTTGGGGCTCCAGACCTGGACACTACTAATAAAAATTAGTTTATGCATGTTTTAATGACAACAGGGTAACACTTATGACCTTATGTTGGAGATTGTATTTCTAGAAGACAAGAAATTTCACCCTTGCTCTGAGTTCTCTGTGACCTTGTAGCTGCCAGGTACTTATGAAGTCAGTCAAGAAGTGAAGCTACTGTGGCTTTCTGTAGGAAGATGAGAGAGATGAGATATTTGCTTAAGAAATAAGTAAGATAAAGTCCATTTCACATAAATATCTAGTTTACCTTTTTTTTTTTTTTTCATTCCAGTAAGTTTTTAAGTTAGTGACTTGGATGCTTTGTGTTCTGGCAGTGAAGCTATATATTTGTCAGTCCCATGTTGCCTAACATTCAGTCTGTGCAGCAGAAGAGTTCTGAAGCTGAGCCTGGAAGATTGCTGTGCAAATCCATGAGACTTTGTCAACAGTTTTTTTTCTAAAGTGAAATACTGAAAAACTTTTTTGAATTGTTCTCATCCTTTTAATTTTGGCACTATCTTGCCTTTTCTTTTGCCTGTTTATATACAATAATAACATTTAACTATTTCTTTTTCACTGTGTGTCAAAGTAGATTTTCTCCTTACAAGCGGGTAAGTGAGAGATGATTCTGAAGAACTATGTCCAAGTCTTGATTCAGTCAGAAACTGGTAACTTAGTGCTGATCTTTTTATTCCAGGGCTGTGTTTTCTCCCCTTGACCACACTGTTTATGGAGCCAGAGATATATAGGAGAGGTTTTAAGAGCTTTAGAGCCTGTTGATACTTAGTCTTCTGAGTAGAAACTGAACTGTCAGCTGGAGGCACTAGCCCTGAGGACCCTGTGAAGGATCCACTCACAATTCTTAACAGTTTTAACTAGATTTTCTGCACCCTTTGCCAGCTGATGCTGCTTTCTCAGATCTCTTGCCTTCAGTTCCCCTCCACACAGATAACTTAATTCAGTTTCATCTTCTACTTCCATCTTTTATTCTCTTCCCTCCTCAATTTAACGTCATCTTTTCCTGTTCCTCCTGAAATGGACTTATGCAAAAATAAACATACAAATATATTAATATGGTATTAACATGATGATTTAGTCATCATGCCGCAATCACTTTGCGAGCTCTGTTTTATGTTAACTCTGTATATGTGGTTTTGATCGTGAGATTTTTGTGTGCAACAGAAACAGTCTTTTAGTTGATATTTGTACTGCATCATTTTATAGGCATCCTGTATATCAACTTGAAAGTAATTTAGGGGTGTAGATATTATGTGTGGATCTTTGATTATTTCACCTTGGAAAGCTGGCAATACTTCCCACTTAAGTGGGCTTGTTATGCTATAATAAAAGGGGTTGTTTTATGAGATCAAGGATTAAATGAAGTAGGGATATTGGAATAGTTTTTGTGGCAAAATCATTGATATCAGAAGCATGTGATTACAATATGTTTGTTTATCAGTCAGGAGGAGAAAATATGCTTCAAAATAAGAAATGCTACCAGCTGTAGTTGCAATATTTGGAAAGTTACTGTTGGTTTAGATAGAATTTTAATTTGCTTCTTTTCTCAAACTTGCTTCTTGGTGAAAACCTTCCTTCCAGGGGATTTCAGCTAAATTTCAAAATCTTTTTCAGATATGACAGCAGTAGGAGATACTTAATTTAATTTTTTTTTTTTTTTTTTTTTGTCTGAGGTTCTTCTGATTTAAAATAACTAAATTATAAAGCTGGCATGTTAAACCCATCAAACCTGATCTAACTTTGGCTCCAGTTCTCCTACCTTTTGCTTCCTGTGCCTCAGATAGGTTGGTCCGATTGACCTAAGCAGGATACTGGCTATTAATAAAACATTATTTTTTAGAAATAATACTTCTAAAGCAAATGAGCATACCTCTTGGGAGGTATGCTGTCTCCCGGGGGCTTGTATCAGGGATGTTGCCGAGAGAATACCTGGCCACATACGGCCCACAGACTGTTATCCACTACTGGTGTTTCATGTGGGTGCCAGCGACACAGCCAGCAGCAGCCTGAGAAACATCAAAAGGGATTTCAGGGCCCTGGGTACAACAGTCAAAGACTCTGGGGCGTAGGTGGTATTCTCGTCAATCCTCCTGGTCAAAAGGCAGGGACCTGAAAGGGCCAGACATATCTGGCAGGTCAACTCGTGGCTCAGGGGGTGGTGCTACAGCCAGGGCTTTGGGTATCTAGACCACGGGGCATGTTTTGAGAAGCCTGGGCTGCTAGGGGCGGATGGCGTGCACCTAACTGAGAAGGGGAAGAGTGTGCTTGGTTGAAGACTTGCCAGACTCATCCGGAGGGCTTTAAACTAGTGTTGTTGGGGGAGGGGGAGCACAGTTCTGCTCATTGCTGTCAGCATGGTGCCAGTGCCAGCACCGAGGGTCCAGAAGCTGAGGAAGGATCTTGGGTATCTGCAAATGAACTTAAACTGTGGTCCAAAAGAACTCCTGTCTCTCCAGCCAGCAAGTCGGCTTTGTTGGGGGCCCAGCTGAAGTGTCTATATACCAATGCAGACAGCATGGGAAATAAACAGGAAGAGCTGGAGATGCATGCACATGAGCAGGGCTATGACCTTCTTGGCATCACAGAGACGTGGTGGGACAACTCGTATGACTGGAACGTCAACATAGAGGAGTACAGGCTTTTTAGAAAGAACAGGAAGGGGAGACGAGGAGGAGGTGTTGCTCTCTTTGTCAGCAACTGGCTGGAGTGCGTGGAGCTCCGCCTGGGGATGGGGGAGGAGCTGACAGAGAGCTTATGGGTCAGGATCAGAGGACAGGGATGGATGGGGGATGTTACGGTGGGGGTCTGTTACAGGCCACCTGGCCAGGAAGACAGAGCGGACGAGGTGCTCTATAGCCAGATAGGAGCAGCCTCACAGCGGTCACAAGCCCTGGTCCTCATGGGGGACTTCAACCACCCCGACATCTGTTGGAGAGACAACACGGCAGGGCACAGGCAGTCCAGGAGGTTCCTGGGATGTGTGGATGACAACTTCCTCCTGCAGGCGCTAGAGGAGCCGACAAGGAGGGGTGCCATGCTGGACCTTGTGCTCACCAACAGGGAGGGGCTGGTGGGGGGTGTGAAACTGATGGACAGCCTTGGCTGCAGCAACCACGACATGGTGGAGTTCAAGATTCACGGGGCGGCGAGGAAACTGCACAGCAAGCTCTCTGCCCTAGATTTCAGGAAGGCGGACTTCAGTCTCTTCAGGAACCTGATGGGCAAAGTGCCATGGGAGGCGGCCCTGGAGGGAAGAGGGGCCCAGGAAAGTTGGTCCGTATTTAAGGAGCACCTCCTCCAAGCTCAGAAAACGTGCATCCCGATGAAGAAGAAGTCGGGCAAAAAGGCCAGGAGGCCAGCGTGGATGAGCAAGGAGCTCCGGGACCAACTGAAAGTAAAGAAGGAAGCCTATAGAGGGTGGAAACGGGGACAGGTAGCCTGGGAGGACTACCGAGTGGCTGTGCGAGCGGCCAGGGATCGGGTGAGGAAGGCTAAAGCCCTGACGGAATTGAATCTGGCCAGGGATATAAAAAGTAACAAGAAAAGCTTTTACAGGTATGTAGGGGACTAAAGAAAATCCAAGGAGAATGTAGGCCCCCTCCGGAATGTAACGGGTGTCGTGGTTACCCGGGATGTGGAGAAGGCTGAGGTACTCAATGATTTTTTGCCTCAGTCTTCACTGATAAGGGCTCTTGTCTCCCCACCCAAGCTGTGGAAGGTACAGGCAGGGACTGCGAGGGTGAAGAACCACCCACGGTGCTCGAAGAGCAGGTACGGGACCATCTAAGGACCTTGAAGGAGCACAAGTCCATGGGGCCTGATGAGATGCATCCGCGCGTCCTGAGGGAACTGGCAGATGAAGTTGCCAAGCCACTGGCCGTCATATTTGAGACATCATGGCGGTCTGGTGAGGTCCCCGATGACTGGAAGAGAGGGAACATAACCCCCATTTTTAAAAAGGGGAACAAGAGGAGCCGGGCAACTACAGGCCGGTCAGCCTCACTTCCGTGCCTGGCAAGGTCATGGAGCAGATTCTCCTGGAAACCATGCTAAGGCACATGGAGAGCGAGGAGGTGGTTGGTGACAGCCAACATGGCTTCACCAAGGGCAGATCATGCCTGACCAATTTGTGGCCTTCTATGACGGGGTAACAGCATCGGTGGACAAGGGACGGGCAAGGGACATCATCTACCTGGACTTGTGCAAGGCATTTGACACTGTCCAGCATGACATCCTTCTCTCTAAACTAGAGAGGCATGGGTTCGATGGATGGACCACTCGGTGGATAAGGAGTTGGCTGGATGGCCGCACTCAGAGAGTGGTGGTCAACGGCTCAATGTCCAAGTGGAGACCGGTCACCAGTGGCGTCCCTCAGGGGTCCGTATTGGGCCCGGCCCTGTTCAACATCTTTGTCGGTGACATGGACAGTGGGATAGAGTGCACCCTCAGCAAGTTCGCCGATGACACCAAGCTGTGTGGTGCCGTCGACACGCTGGAAGGGAGGGATGCCATCCAGAGGGACCTGGACAGGCTGGAGAGGTGGGCCCATGCCAACCTCGTGAAGTTCAACCAGACCAAGTGCAAGGTCCTGCATCTGGGTCATGGCAATCCCAGGCACAAATACAGGCTGGGCAGAGAATGGATTCAGAACAGCTCTGAGGAGAAGGACTTGGGAGTGCTGGTGGACGAGAGGCTCAATATGAGCCGGCAATGCACTCTTGCGGCTCAGAAGGCCAACCGCGTCCTGGGCTGCATCAAGAGGAGCGTGGCCAGCAGGTCGAGGGAGGTGATTCTCCCCTTCTACTCTGCCCTGGTGAGACGCCACCTGGAGTACTGTGTCCAGTTCTGGAGCCCCCAACATGAGAAGGACATGGACCAGTTGGAGAGGGTCCAGAGGAGGGCCACAAAGATGATAAGAGGGCTGGAGCACCTCTCCTATGAGGACAGGCTGAGAGAGTTGGGGCTGTTCAGCCTGGAGAAGAGGAGGCTCCGGGGAGACCTGATAGCGGTCTTCCAATACCTCAAGATGGGGACAGGCTGTTCAGTAGGGCCTGTTGTGATAGGACAATGGGTAATGGTTTTAAATTAGAAGGAGGTAGGTTTAGATTAGATATTAGAAAAACATTTTTTACAATGCGAGTTGTAGAGCACTGGAACAGGTTGCCCAGAGAGGTGGTGGATGCCCCATCCCTGGAAACATTCAAGGCCAGGCTGGATGAGGCTCTGAGCAACCTGATCTAGTCGGGGATGTCCCTGCTCCTTGCAGGGGGTTTGGACTAGATGACCTTTGAAGGTCCTTTCCAACTCTAATCATTCTATGATTCTGTAACATATATTTCTTTGAAAACTTTTCTTAGTCAAATGTAAATTAATAACTTGAATAATCTTATGTGGATGATGTCTGTCATTAATTTGAGCCAATTTATGTAAACCTCTTGCTTTTGACTCCGGAGAGATGTATTCCTTCTTACACATTACTCTCACAGTAATGTCATGAACATTCCTTGTGTCTTCAGATAAAATCTCTCATCTATGATTGACTTACCATTTAATTCAGTGATATGCTCCTACATTGAGATAAACAGAGTGAGATAAAGAGAGTCAATCAAAACCACAAAAGTATACTACTCCGGTAATTTTCCCCTAAATCCAGTGACATCAGTGTTATTAAGCTAGCAAGGAGTTTAAACCGTTTCATTTATTTTGATTAATGCCTTGTGTATAAAATCAGAAAAATGCTAAGTGGTATTCATACTTGTCATTGTTTATTTTCACACATAAAGCAAGCTCAGTCTTGAAGATCTGTTTAATAAATTCAAACCTGTTGTTAAAATTGCTTGTAAAAATGAATTAGGGAAATAATTTAGTCATGTTTAATCTGGAAAAAAAAAGTTTATGAACGCTTTCACTCTAGAAACAGATGCCATGAGCACTACTGCATAAGAGGTAGCACACAAATCTGTTGAATTAAAACAAGCATCTGCAAACTCCCCACATTTAGAGTCTTCCACTTCTTTCAGAAAACAATGTGTGCTTCAGATGTTCCTTCCAGTTACAGTTTGTCTTGTACAGATGACTTCTTTAGATATCTTTGGGATGTACAAGTTGCTTTGGGAAACTGCCAGTGTGGTTCAGCTGAAAACTGACCAAAACTCAGGTAGTCACTGTTTATAGTATACATGGCCTGTGATCTCCTTTCTGTTTGCTTTTATTTTTTTATTTTTGTTCCTGAAGGCCAGCTGGGGATGAGCAGGTTTGTGGAAGAGGGTTTGTGGCAGACTCGTTGGAGCTGAGGCTAAGCAGGAAACTTTCCATTGCTTCAGAAGTAAAAAGCAAGCCTCAAGAATGAGAGGTCTGGGTGTAGAGTGTGTGTAAACTCTTACTCACTGTAACACTTTCAAATACTGTTCCTACTGTTCCCCTCTAGAAAAGTAATTCCAGTTAATTAGTTGGAACCGATTTACTTATTTGCATCAGAAGGCAGAGTGGGATCAACACAGTAAAGTATAATTCATTGAAGGTTAAAATATCTATCAGTTATGTGTTTTTTTTTCTTCACAGTACTTCTGTGACATCGAGCAGTATGGGCCTTATTTCCATGTCAGAGCAACTGAGATAGAGAGGGAGATGAGTGCTTAGGGACACGTGGGGAGTTTGTGAATACCAGTCCTAGATTTTCAAACTCATTTCAGTATTTTAATCATTAAATCATCTTCCTCTCTTCCGCACTGATACATTTCTGAAATGTATTTTATCAGTCAAGGATCACTTGCTGACTTAACAATAGAGAGCATATCAGGTGAAACACTTTAACTATGAGTATTTAATTTCACATCAGTAAGTGGCATTACAGGAAAGAATCTGCTTCCGGAAGATAAAGTCTACTTATATCTACTAATAATTTAGCAGATGGCTGACATCATTTTTGCTTGCTTTTAAAAATAATTATGTAGCCAGGTAATCACTGTATAAACCAAAGAAAGAACTAAACTGAAAGAAGATCTGAGGGATCCATGTGTACTTACTGCAATGAATCATCATTATGTGCTCTCTATAAAACCTCATCTGCTGTTAGGTTGCTAGTGCCAGCAAGTTTTATTACAAATATTACTTTTATAAAATACCTAATCCACTAGCTTCAGTATTAGTTCAAAGAATTATGGTATAGATGTGTATATTATGCACATTATGCAACTCTGAATATATTTATTGGAGCAGTAATATTATATTTGAATTCATCTTAACACAGAGCAGGCAGAACAATAATGTAAGTATCTATCTTTTGGTTCACAGGGCTGAACAGAGAGTACAAGTTATACATTGTAGTTTACCAGGCATATCATTTTCACCTCCGAATTTCTAGGTGAATAAAATAATCCCCATAAAAATTCTATCTCTGTAAAAAAAAAAAAAAAAAAAAAGAACTTTAATCACCCAGGAAATATCTACTCAGTTATATCTTTAGGGGTAAAGGGAGTGTGATAAAATGTTATAATCTTAAACATAAAGAAGAAGAGAACTTAGCTGGGAAAATATCTTTAAATACTCATGTCTACATAAATAACACATATCACTTTTGTAGTAAAAAACACTGAGTTTAAAAAAAATAGTTTCTATAAGGTCCTCTCATTTAGTCTGAATTTTTTATTTGATATTGAAAAATACCTGATTTACAGTTAATGCCAAAGTAATAATGAGGTAGAGACAGTACTATCTCACTAAATTCCTCTGGCCAGGATAGATTGATTTAAGTATAAAACTACATTATTAGTTTAGTCAAATTTCAGAATTGTGGTGTCTACTGAGAATTTTTATTTAGCATTCATTGTTAAGACACTGCTGCTGACAATCTACCTGTTTAAAAATTCTTGCTGAATGTCTACCCCATATCTTCCTATCTATTCCAAAATCTTTTCTCTCAGGAAAATCCTACATTTCCAGTTCAGTTTCCCAAGCTTTACGGTATATCCATGTGCATTCTTTTTGGATGAAAAAATCGATTTTGTATTTTTCTTCATGGTTACCTCAATAGTTGTTTTAAGGCTATATGCCCGATATTACCAGTAGGAAAGAGGATAGTTCTCTACGTGTGTTAGGATCCATCAACTACACCATGCTTTATGCTATGGAAAACTGAAAGAGGACTTCAATTTATGTGTGTTTAATAGAAGTTTCAGAGAACAGAATAGTAATGACTGTACAGCATTTTCACTGTTCTATCCAGCTTTGAATTTTGGAGTAATGTGCATAACTCCTGCCATTACTGTACATTTATGGTAGGACTGTTTGTATAGAGTTTGCAAATAAAAAGAGTATTGATAAAGAAGTATGGTGGCCTGTGAGAATTTGGAGAAAGGCCAGTGGCCCATTGGTCCCCAAAGTTTAGAGCTACCAGTTTAGAAAATAGCCAAGCCAACATTGCTTTTGTTGAAAATGTTCCATTAAAAAACCTTCTGCAATAGAAACTGGATGGCATTAAAACACAATCGTATTAAACTCTGTATCATTAGAAGCCAACAGTCCTGGAAGGAATAGTATTACGCTTATCTGAAATACAGTGAATGTCTTTCCTCCTAGGTGATACACTTAGCTTAGCATTAATGTGCTAAGCATTATGCTTATATTAAACATTATGCTTATACTATTTCTGCCCTCTCTATTAAAACCTACAGCTTTGTAGTCACTAGGGAGTTTTCTATCTATATGATTTTCCATATCTGTTGGCTAAATTAGAGATCCAAATGCAAAATCTAGAGCTCATAAACATTAGGTGGATTTGTGAGTGACAGTCCCTGGAGGGCTTTAGGTCCATAAACTAATGAGACATAAATATAGTGGAGTAGGGAAGGGTATTTTTATCTGTGATATACAAACTAGTTCCAAACTTGTTCAGGTCATTAATGGAAAACTATATCCGTTTTCCTAACATCAGCATAACAAAATTTTGCAAGATAATTAGCATCTTTAAGAATGAATGCATTATGAATTGGAACTGTAATGGAAAGGCAAATTGGCATCATCTTTTAAAACTTTGTAGTCCTAACATGAGGAAAATGGGCATAGCTTTCCACTAATTATAATGTAAAGACTTACAGTGGAAAAGGAATCATACATTCGAGTATAAGATGAGGCGTTAGCATTTCGTGACATATGGCATCCCCGTTACTGAAGTGAGAGGCATGTCACAAAAGCAATAATGATTTTGCTCTATGTCATGCCACAAGGTAGCAGTGTTGTGGTACAATCTTGATAATTTTCCGATGCAAGTCACTGAGCATGGGATCAGTTCTGCTCCCATCAAAATCAACAGAAGTTTTACTGTTGACTTCTGAGAACTATTTCCAATACAACCAGTGAAAGCTCACTTCAATGATTTACGTGCAATGTACTGATAAATATCACAATCCCTACTACATAATATTTCATTGATCCATTATTGGACAAATGCTAAGAGAGTTAAAAGGATCGAAAAAGACTTCTCATCAATACAAAAAATTATAATTTCTTTTATTTCTTTGTTCTTGCATTGTTCTGGTAGCTGTGAAAGTGAAAGTTACTACAGCAAAAAGTAGAAGCATGTGATAAAAGTGTGTAATATAGTAATTAAGTTAACTTTTTATTCCATGAGTAGGAATTTGAGAATATTGTTCAGGCAAGCAGTTTTCAATATATGATTTTTGTTGGCTAATTTGTCTACTCTTGAAAGCATATTTAATCGGATATGAAGTTTTTTATTCTGAAGATCAAATATTGTGGAAGGTCAATAGCTGTCTGCTGAAAATTAATCATTAGTTCTAGTTCAGCTATTCTGTTAACACAAATAGTTGTTTCTGGCTAAGCAGAACAGTGTTTTTCTTTCAAGATCGAGTCTTGTTTGCTGGACTTCTGTATGTTGATGGAAATTCATTTTCACTGAAGGTGAAGGGACCCAATATTTCAAATTCTTTCATGCTCATGAATAGTATAGCGTAGAGAGAATTGTTCAGGTTTATTAGTTTACACAGGGACAAGTGGATGAAAAAATGTGTTAAGAGTTTATGACTGAAATAGGGATTATTATAGTGAAAATGCTGAATACTGCCAATCGCTCAGTCTCTCTAACAATATATAGAGAATAAAGCTTCATGATTTTATGGGTGTGAAATTAATATTGTAAACTCAACATAAGTGGTGAAGTGATGAGGAATTAGAGGAGGAGATTGGGACAGATAGTCCAAGCTGTCTTCTGCATGGAAATTCTCCGCACATATGGGATACCAAAGGTAACTGAGGAAGCATTTATTGATTACTTTCAAGGTTGCTTGTTAACATAATCTTATAAGAATATGTTTTCAATTGATTGTTTTTCTGCAATACCTAACACATCTGGTCTGAAACATTCAGAGGGTGAAGATGAAAGTCTATGAAGGTGAAATTATGTGGAAAATCATCCATACAGACCATCCTCATTTGCCAAAATGACTCATCTTTTGCTTCCAGAGACCATAGGGAAATATTGGTTGACTAGATATCAATTAGTAATGAAATATGAGAACTGTTTTGTCATGAAACTTTACCATATCCATTATCTACAAGTTTTGAATCACATATGGTGTCTTTCACCACCCTTGTGAAAACATGCCCTCGCCTGAATCTCAGAGTCATAGGACTCTGACATGTTAAATTCAATCCAGATTCTCTGTGTACCAAACATATGCAAGGAGTAAGCAACAAATAGGGAAAAAGGTAATCAATACTCCCTCTGCTTCGTACTGGGGAACTGTTTGGGCACCAACATTGGGACCAAAATGAAGTGGACAATTCTAATTGTGTTTTTAAGGCTTTTCTTGCTAGGTGAAGGGAGGACAGTGAGGAGAGAAAGCTAAAGGTACAGATGGATAAAAGAGAAAAACAACTGGGGGAAAAAAAAAGGTGGGCAGAACAGGAAGGGAGGATGAAGGCAACACTTGGAACAGAACAGGAAAGGGGAGGTTCTAAGTGACCTAGGCATTTAAAGAAATAGGAAATTATCATTCATTCAAGAGAAAGGGCAGGGTAGAAAAAAAATCTACCCTTTGCAATGACCAAAACAGTTATCCTGTGGAGACCAAAACACCACAAATGTGGTTCCACATAGGCTGTGTCATGGTGCTAGGTCCCATGATCATTGTGACAGTTCAGAATAGCCAGTGTGTGAACATTAAATCCTATCACATGGCATACATGAATGGGAACAAACATGGGTTCAACCAAAAGCTGTATTCTTGGCACTGCTTAACTATTGTGACTTGACTCTGCAGAGTTTCTATTTTTTTTTTTGTCACAACTGTTCATTTCTGGATGTAATGACATATATATGTTCTGTGAAACATAATTGGATTCTCTATGTTCATCCCAGAGAGATTTCCTTGAAGGGTAGGATGATCCACAGAACCATCCTAATAACTTGCCAGTGCACACCAATTCAGAGACAGACAGATGGCTAGAGAAAAAAAAAAAAACACAGAATTTTATAAGCAAAAATCCTGATTTTAAGTTTGAAATTCATTATGCTAATCTCCTTTGAACAGCAGTGATCTCAGTTGTTATGTATTTTGGCTAGCTCAGGTAACAAGCACAACAGTTTGTTCTGTTTTTTCTAGACAGAAGGATGTCGCTTTTTTAAAGTGGAAGAGGGAAATTAAAAGGCATAATTGTTTTAATAAATACTGAATTAGATTTAGCTTCTGTTTTTTCTTAATCAGTCACACAGTCTACTTTTCTCCAGCATATGATAAAAGAAAAGGATTCTATCTCAATTTTATTTTTAATTATTATTTTTGTACATCTGTATACACATATTTACAAATAAATATATCACAGCCAAACATGCACACAGTGGCAATTTTTAAACAGATAATTACAACGCTCTGAGTTTAGCACCAGTGTAGCTCAGTGTATTTAACTCACTCATGTAAATGCTTCTTAAGAAAGAGCATGTGGAAAATGTTGCTTGGTAAGGATCTTAAAAATAGTTTCTTTTGTAAAACTTGATTTAAAAATAATAATACAATGACTTCATGGTTTTGATACACATATATAGCATTTGTTGAAGACTCTCTATCAAATCTCACTCGAACAGTTGTGAACTGTGGGTTGCTGCCTATGTCCCTCCTCAGTTAGGTCACTATTTCAATTATAAAGTCATCCTAGAATCCATGTCTGTCTGTAAACACTTCCTATTTATTCTGTGCAACTTAGTTTTCTTCAGTGAGCTTCCATAAAGAAAATGGAGCATCATTTGTAGCCAACCAATAGAGCATTGCTGATCACGGCAGTATCTAGCTTCAGAAAGATGGGACTGCAAAAGGTTGGTTAGCTATCAGTCAAGAGAGCAGAACTGTTGGCTGATACAGATTAATTTTACAATTTCAGACACACTGAATATGCAGATCTGATTGCTAGTTTGATAGGGAATCTCCAAGGCAATTTCTGCAGCTGAAGAAAACAGTACTGACTTGATAGATGCAAATCATTCTTGAAAGTATTGTAAACCAGGTCCCTTGATAGAATAACATGCAAAGACTTGCTAAAAGCTTTGGATTTGTATGAAATCCAAAACAGAATTCCCGACACTTACAGACATCAGACTCCCCTGAAATTTGGGTTGGTTTGGCTTTAGCAATGTATTTGAAGAACAGGCTGGATGCTGCCACAAAAGATGTGTCTCTGTGTGTGCGCGCGCGTGTGTGTGTGTGTGTGAAGCTGCTAATAGAAACCTGTTCTTCTCTATTTAATGTCTTGTGATCACTATGAATGGCAGAATTATAATCAGAAAAATATTCTATTGAGCATAAAAAGGTTTTGCTGGGAGAAGTGTAAAGGACGAACAGCTCTTTTTTTTTCACAGGGAAACCCTAGGATATTACATGGTTTGGAGCAGTAAGGGATGAAAAGTATTTGCCTGGGAATCTGATATGTTCTTTTCAATTTCTAGTCTCCCTTTATTTAATCTTCTAGGGAAGTCAGTTCTTTGGAAAATGGAAAACCTGTCTCTGACAGAGCTTTAATCTTTCCCCTGTGAGAAAAGTCAACTTTTGTTTCCCAATTTTGACTGTATTCATGACCGGTAGGAACCTGACATCTCTGCTTATCAGAGACAACATATTTCTATCAGCTGAGAGAAAGAGGGACCCTAGCTCTGGATGATCTTTGAACTCTAGGCTCACCTTTTTCTCGTCTTCATTCACAGTTCTGTATTACTTAACTATTCAACACAAAGTAGCAATTCACTTTTACTGAGAAGCTGATTTAATTCCCTCTTTCGTTTAGCCTGCCAATCTTTCTTCCAGCTCGCTGCCTAGTACCCTTACGGTTTTAGAGATTGATCGTATGTAATCTCTTCAAACCTCAAGCCTAGCCTTTTGGTGCTGAAGCAGGCTAATGTTCAGCAGAACTCAGTGCACCTAAGCACCTTCCTCCTCAACGCCATTCTTTTTCCTGTTAGAAACCCAGCATTAGTAGTTACAGAAAACCCCATATACGTTGCTGGCTTGGGTATGCAGGATCATAGGCTACACAGTAAGAAAAAGGAGAAGGAATAATATACTACTATGCAAAGACAAAACTCATCGGAACCTATCCAAGGATTGTGGAGTTCCCATGGGCTGGAAAGGGCATAGAGAGATGTCCTTCTATTTTTCTTTTGTAAAGAAAACCGTAGTTGCTTAAAACCTCCTGTTCCCGCTGTGAACAGAAACTTCTAGTTTGTGCTATTTGAAGCATATGCCCTGCAGGACCAGAAATCTCTTGGCAAGAGCAAGTGGGGTTGTACAGTCCAACATAATTGGATAAGAAGCTTTACTGTTTAGTGTAACTAGCAGTTGTACTAGTACTAGGTATTTGACAAATTGACAAAACCTCAACTTCAATAATAAAATTCTAGCTATCTGAACTAGCACCTTGCAATTTCTGTCAATAGTATTACCTTTCATCTTAATCACCAGAAATAAATAAAATACTCTTACATCCTTCATTTTTAGAAACATGTGATTAATTTTTACAAATAGAGTTTTGTATCTCCAGCTCTTTGGGTATTTTAATTAGAAGTCTTGCATTGATAACTTTGCCACTTTTACAAAAGTTAAGTTACTTTTTTAAAAAGTAAGTTTTTGTCCTGGTATCTCTGTGGAGTAACACAAATGCTCAGAAAAATTGAATGACAGGAGAAAATAAATAAATGAATTCTCATTATAATAATTAGTGGTATAGTACACATTTGACTCTTTTAATTTAAACTTGTAATTTGGTATTTATATACCAAATTTATATATATATATAAACATACCGTATTTTATATGTGTATTCAATATATGACTTGGTATTTTTTCAATAATTGATATTGGCAAGAAAATTCATAAGACTTTGAATTAAAAGGTTACTTTCTACAGATTTCCTTAATCTCAGCAGGCATAGTGTACATTTTTTGTGAAGTGTGTCAGAAATAGAAGTGTATTAATTAATTTCTGTCTTCCCTTAGAAATTTGTAAATCCACATATGAAATATCCATAAGTCCTCTTCAGTTGCTGTCTAACCCTGGAGATGCC
>WHYT01017398.1:629401-647052 GCA_009806455.1 Tetrax tetrax | reverse complement strand
TTTCCCTCCTTTCTCTTCCATTTGCAAACTTATTGTCGGGTTAATAAAGTCACCTGGCACTTGACTCCGTTTTGAGTCTTAATTCTGTTTCCCGAGAATATGAACAAAACCACGCTCCGGTGTGTGTGAGGTGGGCCCAGCCGCCCCCAGCCTCCCAGACTCGTCTGAGGTCGGCTGGAACGCAAGGGGGCCTTCCTCTCGTCCGAAACCGGAACGTGACAATGCCATAAGCACATTATTGTGTATTTTTTTACTGATAAAATTGCCTAGCCAGTGAAATTCTGGTCCTATGCATGCCTATGACTATAGAAGCCTGAAACATTGCCAGGCTTTATTAAAATAAATCTTACTAGCAATATAAGAAGGTAGAAGTAGAACTTTGGCCTTCCTGCCTGCAAACTCAAATGCAGGACATATTTGTAAAGACCATCAATCCCAAGATACAGAATAAATGCCTTCCCATTTTAGCTAAAGGTAGTTAGATAATTCACTTGTAGTTTCTTATACTTGCCTGAAGTGATGTGAACTTGCCAATCCTATCTTGTATGCCAATTCTAAGTCCTATAATAGCAAGGTTATAGGATTCTCCGAACCTTGCTCACTGGAACCATTTTACTTTACAGAGAATAATTAAAGACTTACAGGGATACAGAAGAGAAGGAGGAAACGGGTGAACTTGCTTGCCAGGCTGTGGTAAGTGCAAGTCCATAGCAAGGGAAGCTAAATTTTATTCCTTCTTCAGTTAAGGCTTGCAGATTTTAGGTTGAGCGTAGCTTGGTCCAAGAGAAGAATCTACAACTTTTGCATTAAGCAGGTGCCCCAAACACCCCAGACTACACAATCTTATGGACATTTTGCACCTAGCTGCCAGGGAGCAGCAAAGGCAGGCTGCTCCAAAGGGAAGGGGCACTGGGAGCTGAACACAATAACAAGGCAGGCAGAAGCAAATGGCCTTACTAGCAAAGGCGACAGTACCTGAGCAAAGTGAGATGAGTAGGTCCAAGAGATAGTAATCAAGCTCAGCCAAAAGACCGGATTTCTGGGGAAATTCATAGTGATAAGGTAGGTCTGAGGTCAAGCTGGGGACTCAAATTTAAGAGTTGGGTCAGGTTTTGGAACAACAGGGTATATGGCCAGGCACAAGCATGGTTGCAGTGCACTTCCAAAGTCATTCAGACAGGAAGCAAGCACAAAATCCTAAGCTACAAGGAGCTGTTAGCAGAGCAGCTCATGGGGACCCTCCACTGAAGCCTCTTTTTCTTTCAAGGCTACCGGCTGCACTGTCTCAATGGGGGGCCTCAGGTCTGACAGCCAAACCTCCACAGTGATGCAGAAATGCTCTCAGGGCCCCAACACTAGGTTTTGGTGAGAAGAACAGCAAAACATAACCAGGGTACTGTCTCCATATTACGCTTATTTTAGACCTCTCTATTTCAAAAAACATATATGTCCTTCTCCAAAGTAATACTGATAACTTACCGATTATATTGCTTAGCTAGCTGATATTGGTGGCAAGAGGTTGCCTTGATAGCTCTGAGAGATTATTGGTTTTGTAGATGGGAATTCAAATGGCCTGAACGAGGATGTACATGTGGAGGTGATGTGCTATTTAAACACTAGTTGTGTTATCAAGAAACCACAACTTAAAGGCTAGTAAAGAAATAACAGGACATTGCAACAGGTCCCCCTACAGCTTCCACTATAATGTGGAGTTGTAAACGAATGAAGAAAGAGCAAGGTACACTGCCTGTTAGTAAATAAATAACAATTATTCCAATATGTGAGAGGAAGAAACCGTTGACATCATCATACTCCTCTTGTCAAAGAACTTGAGACACTAATGACTTGCCGTGCCTACTTATCCTCCCATTTCAGTACCCAGGCAGCATAAGCAGTGAGCATTAACACCAGAAGAAAGGGGAAGAAATACTAGAAAGTTGGTGTATACCTGTTTTAGCTATATTATTATTAGTAATGAGCTGTAATAGTTCAATAATTTGGATTATGAATGTTAGATTGTTTAGATTTTAATAAGACAAACAATGAACTTTTAGCTTTGTCCTTGGAGACCCTGTTAAACCTGAATGCAGCAGGTTTTACCATAAGGATGACGTGGCTTAGAGCTGGAATAATTAAGATCTATAATGAAGATAACACATTTATATTCTACTTAAACTAAACTGAAAACAACTTTGTTGATATAGACCATACTTACACCTGTTATATTTTTAAAGGCTTAGTCTTGTGAAAGCTCAGATATGCTTGTAACTGTTGCCACTGGATTATGCTCCCTCTCTCTTCTTAGGCCTGTCAGGGAAGGCCTAACCTAGCTTCCCATCTTTCGTAGTTACACTTAGCTGCACTCCTTGAACAAAACTTATTATAAACACTGGTTCCATCCCTGGACCTCTCTGGACGCTAGCTCTGCTTTTGAATTTAATATTTTACAAGAGAAAGTATGATGAACCCAATTTAAGGGATTATCAGTAAGCATGTTTCTACATAAATTTTGGAAAGTGGGTCTTTTAAGGATGATGTGGCCTCCTACATTTCTCATCCTGGAAAGCAGCATCTATTTCCATCACGATATTTTTCTTTCCTGCGTTCATAACTTTTCAAAATAAAGAGAAATTGGATAGTCCAAGTAACCAGTGCTTGCTTACTTATCGAGATATATATTATATATATATTTCCCTTTGTTGAAGATAAGAAGTGTGTCATTTTCTCTTTTGTATTCAATCTGGCTTCTCAGTTCAAAGATAGATCCCAGGTAGACCACTCACTATTATTTTCATGGCCACATACTTGAAATTTGTGAGAAAAAAATCTGTACTGAGACTCTGATCAGTACAGATTATGGATCCATAAACTGATCTTTTCTCCTGTGCTTTCTAAGATCAATCCAGTCCAAACACATTAGGTGATAAAGCCAGAAGGGTAAGCACTATGTAACAATAAATCTGAACAATGCAGTAAGCAACTACCTGACAGCTGACGACATGATGGAAAAAAAAGTTCTCATGAGGAGATAGAAGGAGAAAAATGAGGTGACCTTTATCATTTAAAAAAAAATAATTAGCATGACTAACATAATTAACACCTTAAGTGCTCTACAATTACTACTAATACCTTTTATTATGGTAAATATACTTAAAACCTCAAAGTATACACCTGTGTTTATGGGTAAAATTACCATCTATGGGCTTTAATATCATGATTATACTTTTTATTTATTACTTCCAGAGTAAGACTGTTAGGCCATGAAATAGTAATAGGCTTCAGGCAATGGATCTTACAGCCTCAATTAGCTCTAGTGCAGAAAAAGAAGAGTCATAAAGTTTTGAGAGATCAAGTACTGAAATAAGTTAGTGTTAGTTAAAACAGGCCTTGCTCGTGTTTGGAATGTAGGATCAAATGCCTAGATGGATCCACAGAGTCTGGTATTTTATCTGTGATGCAGTCTAGCATCATACTTTAAAGAAGGCAAAAGAATCTCCTTAGTGAACAATTATGGAATAATTTGCCTTTTGGGAAGTTTTCTTCCGCCTGTCTGTTGAATTTCTCTTGTTCCATAAAATACGAAGCTTAATTCTCTTCAGAAAAAGTGTTTAATCTTACCTAATGCAACTATGGTTGTTATCATTATCTATATACATGTTTAATCCTTTAAAAGCTTAAGCCCTTGGCCTCACTGTATCTAATTAAAGATATTAAAGTATACAGATGGCATGAGAAATGAAAGTCAAAGGATAGGTCAGCAAGGCCAGCTGAAATGAGTAGTTTTGTAAATAAGAAGTATATAGATGCATAATATTGCAAGTCCATAAAGATGTCTCCTTTTTCTACACTGTACAAAATCCCTCATCCTTACAGGTGTAACTTTGTCACTGACTTTTCTCTTGATTGCTTAACTTAGGAATATTTATTTTCCCTTCTTGTTCACCTCTTTCTTCTTCCATTTTACAGATATTGCCTCAAAGAAAGCCACATTCAGTCACTCAAGCCACTTCACAAGCCTACCAAACTAAGCCTCTTTTCCTTTTTTTCCAAACACCTAAAAAGATGGCTCGTACAATAGATTTTAAAGAGCTTTGCAAGGTTTCAAGACCAAAGCCAATTAAAAGCTTAAAGGACAAAGCTAACATAAACAAAACAGTAAATTAAGATGATCCAAGTATTTGGCAAACACAGGACTGGAGAAAGAAGAGAAAAGCTACAAGGCATTACTCTTTGTCTCTGAAAATGGCAATGAGCCAAAGCCTGAGCTGCTCTAAGCTGGTGTGAGTTTAAGAACTCTCCCATATGCTGAAGGCAAAAGATCTGGTCCAGAGGTTGTGCCTGCTACCAGGTCTGCTTGTTTGTGTGTTTAAAATCCCAGTAGCATGGTGGAATTGAGGAGAACATGTGGTAGCTCAGGTAATAGTGCCCTATGCTTTTTGGAATAAGGGGAATTGAATTTTTTAGCTTATATGCAGCATATAGGTCATTATGGTTTGGAAAGGGGGGAAAAATGACCCTGAAGCTGCACAATGGGGTGGTTCTGTAAGGCTTTTGTTATAACTAAGGGGATGACTTTGCAGCAACACATTATTGATATCGTCATACCATAATGACATCCACAGAAGCACAGGGTGTCTATTGAAAGCCATTACCTGTAAAATGATGTCATTGAGCAATTATTTCAGTTACATGGGGATATACAGCCCCTTGAGGATGCAGAGCTGTAAGCCCATAATAAGTGTTACAAATCCAGTGCTTCTTCTCTGTGGAACCTACTTATTCGTGCTTCTTTGTTTATAAAAAGCTTTTATCTTTCCCACCTGGGACAAACAAAAGTTAATACTGAGAATTTAAATTTGGCCCTACAAGATAATTAGTATATTCTGTTATGTACAGAGACTTCACTGGTAAGTCTTTGATTTTACTCATGCCCCATGGTATCAAATCGACAGGTTTGTCATTGTGCTTACCAAACTGATATCTGTGAATGAAATTTTTATGAATGTACATGAATGAGTTTTTATTAAATTTTCCATTAGGCAAGGAAAATGAATATTTTGTGAAACAGAATCTGACTTGAGCAAGTCACTTTATATAAAGAATGCCTACCCTGTTAACGACTGTATCCTTGAAGAGAAACTGAGAGACTGATCTTGCCCCAGAAGGTGCCAAAAGTTGGATGGGTGTCAAAGGAGCATGAGGTAGGTAAGAATCCGCATGGGAAAGGGAGAACCAAGATAAGCAAAGAGTAACATGGCAGACATGGCCCTGAAAGGCCAGGATGATACCATAAATCTGCCAGAACAAAGAAACTCCAAGATGGGCTCAAGTAGAGCAGACCTGCTGAAGAAGCTCAAACAGATAAGAAGAGTTCTGGAGCATGAAAAATTTATTAAACTATGGAGATATATATCCTTGCAGTTGTATGACATTGATAAAGGTTGTGAATGGTCAACAAAATTCCACTAATTACTGTCCTCAAAGTGAACATTATAATATAAAAACCACATTTCTAGTACTAAAATCAGCCGCTCCTCAGATAAAGACCCCAACTCACTGAGCATGTGTGGTAAATTTGAGAAGTATTGTTATCTGTAAACTTACATAAGAAAAGAATTCATCAACTGTAGTTAAGTAGGTGTGACTTAAAAGGCAGAACTGTCATTCTGGATTGTATAAATATGTAATGCAATTGTAACCAGGTGTGCTAGCTTTGTGGATTTACCACCTAGCATCCATCTCTGTGCAGAAATGAAATAAATAAATATCTCTGCTCTGTGTGTAAGATTGGCATACTGCACACCGGATAAACAAACCCAGATTTGGGACAACAAATGAACACGTGGACAAATAGAGATTTCTCATTGTGGATTTTATTGACTTTTTTTTTTTTTTTTAAAAGAGAGACAATACTCCCAGTCTGTTCTCTAACTATTTTCCAAAATGTGTTAGCGACCTGACTAGCTAGACACAAACTTCTCTAAGCCAATGAACAAAAATTTAAAATCGTGTTTCAATATGAAATGTATTATGAAGGAATTTCCTGCACAAAGAGATGGCTGTGTTCAAGTACTCAGTAACAGCAGGATTCTGGTTCTGCAGCTGGGACGTTTTTATGCTTCTTTGTTAAGTTGAATCTGAAATTATGAACTCAGTATAATTAAGTGTAGGCCACCCTTGCAAACTTTGGGGTTTTTTGCCATCACTCTGAAGACTTAAATGTTTTGCCCTTGTGTTACACCAGTACCTGGTCTATATTATCTGAATGCATATGTAATTCTTATTCGCTATTCATTGCTGATTGCTAGATGCATACTATTCTGATGTAGAGGTTAATTGCTTTTATATAATTTGCAAAATTCATGTGACTAACAAATTGAGCTGAAGCACTGAACTGAAGACAAGTAGTAACAGAGCAGTAACAGAGAGAGACATAGTGCAGTGCTTATGCAATGCTTTATATGGCACTGAATGCCAAACCCCCAGTGTAAGCTTGCATTTTCAAGATGTTCTCTCAGACTGTATGGGGACACTTACTCTTTGCCTCCTCTGAACTTTGTTTCGTAAACATACACTCCTTCCACCAGTTTTTGTGGGAAGAGTTTAATGAAGCTGTCCTTGCACTAAGGCTTGAATAATTTCTCAGTGTTACTAAATGAAGAAACAGTGGTAACGGTCACTGTATCTGGAGCATGAATATAGGGAAGCTGGAGTGGACGCAGGAGCCTTTGCCGTCAGTCTCCTCTCGGACTCAGAGGACTGGACTTCAGCTTTAATCTTCAATTAATATAAAATTAGGGGAGGAAGTATCTACAATGTCAAACTCAAATTTAAACTGAAACAGTAAGGATTTTGATATTTTAGAACAGCATGGGCAAAGGAGTCATTTGGTTGGTCTAGACCCTCAGGAGATGGGACGGATCACAAGGAGCTGAAGCCATCTCTTAGTCAATAATGGAGTTGCCTTTAGGGTTTGTGTTGACAAATATGAACTTCTGCAATAAAAAAAAAAAAAAGATGTCTCTGACCTTAAAACATAAGTGGTCATAGATTTACTTCTAGTATTGAAAGTATAAATAATAGGATCCTTTTTTCCAAAAAACACCTCTGGACGGAGTCTATATTTTCCATAAATTTTTACTTTTTATTTTTTTTTCAAATTCCTTGCTTAAAAGTTTGATGGGGCATTATTGATCATTGCCTCAGATAGAGAAATTGCCATAATTTAGGATGCTGGTTTTGCAATTCTTAGTGGTGGATTAGGTGGCTAGACTAAATTATCTTCAAGAAGTCCTTTCTCTTTTTGTAGTTTCATGACACGGTGAGTCATTCCAAGAATGCAGATATACACATAAGGGTGGCTATGAGGAAAATGAGGTAGTATTCATCTAAGTCCTCTTCCCACTACTACAACAGTGTCATTTTTCATTTCCATTATATTTTGCACCCTTTTTGTACTTTATCCCGTGTTAATGACTGTATATTTAAAACTCAACATTTTTATAAAATGCATCAGAAACCTAAGTAAGAAAACTTGCATAATTGTAAGACTAACTCCTGATGTTATTTCTAAGCTGCATCATGTAATACCACCATGTTGAAGCATCCTGGTTATATGACTTTACGACAGCTGGAGGAAAACCAAATAGCAACTCGTGTTTCCTAACAAAAGAAGTGTTGGAAAGGTGACAGCTGCCACCTATGAAGTGATGGAAGTGTCTTGGGTGCCTTTGTCAAGCTACAGCCTAAGGCCAGTCTTGTTGGAGATACAAGGAACTGTTACAAGTACTGACAGGCATTTTAAGCAAGAAAGAATTGAGGGAAAAGTGACAGAAAAAATCAATGGGGAATTATATTTGTTATTATAATTTGTTCTTAACACAAAGTAGAACAGGAAGAAAAAACTTTTTTTCTTTGAGTCCAAGAAATGTAAACAAAAGAATTATTATTCCTTTTGATAAATTAAGGTTGTGATTTGTTCAGGAAAAAAAAAGTAAAACTGCATGTAGTGTCCTGGTAAAATATTTACTAGAAGGCATTCTGTTGCCTCTGACACAAAGGGGTTTTGAGGCTGAGAGACCCCTTAAAGCTATAACCTTTTAAGTAGTTATATGATTGTTTTCTTCTGTAGTGTGCTGAATGAGAATATATTCTTAAAACTTCGAATAAGTTTGAGGTGGGATAAACTGAAGCTGATTAGAATAGTGCTAATTCTCATTTCTCTAATCCATAGACTTGATGTGCCTCTCAGGAGTGACTCTTTGTAAACTGATATAGTTCAAGGAGCTCACAACAGTGAGAAACTAAAATTTTCCCAGATGCTTGTAAAATACTTTGCGCAACTAACTGCGTTTGAAATGAACACTAGATAGATGCCTGTACACTCATTCATGGAATCATAGAATCATTAAGGGTGGAAAAGACCTCTAAGATCATCAAGTCCAACCGTCAACCTAACACCACTATGCCTACTAAACCGTGTCGCCAAGCGCCATGTCTACACGATTTTTTAACACCAGGGATGGTGACTGCACCACTTCCCTGGGCAGCCTGTTCCAGTGCTTGTTAACCCTTTCAGTGAATAAATTTTTCCTAATATCCAATTGAAACCTCCCCTGATGCAACTTGAGGCCATTTCATCTTGTCCTATCGCTAGTTACTTGGGAGAAGAGACCAACACACACCTCACTACAACCTCCTTTCAGGTAGTTGTAGAGAGCGATAAGGTCTCCCCTCAGCCTCCTCTTCTCCAGACTAAACAATCCTAGTTCCCTCAGCTGCTCCACATTAAGACTTGTTCTCTGGACCCTTCACCAGCTTGGTTGCCCTTGTCTGGACATGCTCCAGCAACTCAACATCCTTGTAGGGAAGGGCCCAAAACTGCACATGGTATTCGAGGTGCAGCCCCTCACCAGTGCCGAGTACAGGCGCACGATCACTTCCCTACTCCTACTGGCCACAGTATTCCTGATACAAGCCAAGATGCTGTTGGCCTTCTTGGCCAGCTAGGCACACTGCTGGCTCATGTTCAGCTGGCTATCAACCAGTAACCCCAGGTCCTTTTCCACTGGGCAGCTTTCCAGCCACTCTTCCTCGAGCCTATAGCTTTACATCGTCTTGTTGTGACCAAAGTGCAGAACCTAGCACTTGGCCTTATTAAACCTCATACAGTTGACCGTGGCCCATCTGTCCAGCCTGTCCAGATCCCTCTGCAGAGCCTTCCTACCCTTGAGCAGATCAACACTCCCACCCAGTTTGGTGTCATCTGCAAAGTTACTGAGAGAGCACTGAATCCCCTCATCCAAATAATTGATAAAGATATTAAGCAAGATTGGCCCCAAAACTGAGTGCTGGGGAACACTTTGTGGCAGCTGCCAGCTGGATTTAACCCCATTGACCACAACTCTCTGGACTCAGCCATCTAACCAGTTTTTTACCCATCACAGAGTACACCTGTCTAAGCCATGAGCCTTCTTCTAGAAGAATGCTGTGGTAGACAGTGCCAAAGGCTTTGCTAAAGTCCAGGTAGATGAAATCCTCAGCCTTTCCCTCATCCACTCGGCGAGTCACCTGATTATAGAAGGAGATCAGGTTGGTCAAGCAGGACTTGCCCTTCATGAACCCATGCTGGCTGGTCTGATACCCTGGCTGTCCTGCACATTCCTGGTGAGTACACTCAATCTTCCCTGGTACCAAGGTCAGACTGACAGGCCTGTAGTTCCCCGGATCCTTCTTCTGGTCCTTCTTGTAGATGGGCTTCACTTTGGCAAGCCTCCTGTCATCTGGGACCTTGCCTGTTAATCAGGACTGCTGATAAATGATGGAGAGTGGCTTGACAAGCTCCTCCACCAGCTCCCACAGTACCCTCGGGTGAATCCCATCTGGCCCCATAGACTTGTGAGTGTCCAGGTGGCATAGCAGGTCGTTGACTGCTTCCTTCTAGATTATGAGGGGTTTATTCTGCTCTCTGTCCCCGTCTTCCAGCTCAGGGGGCTAAATACCCTGTGGATAACTGGTCTGACTATTAAAGACTGAAGCAAAGAAGCATTAAGTACCTCAGCTTTTTCCTCATCCCTAGTGGCAATGTTCCCCACCCCCCTCTCCCCCCTTACCCCCACATCCAGTAAAGGATGGAGATTCTCCTTTACTCTCTTTTTGTTGTTAATGTATTTATAAAAACATTTCTCTTATTTGTTACAGCAGTGGCCAGATTGAGTTCTAGTTGGGCTTTTGCCTTTCAAATTTTCCCTCTGCATGACCTAACGAGCTCCCTGTACTCTTCTTGACTTGCCTGCTCCTTCTTCCAAAAGTGGCAAACTCTCCTTTTTTGTGTGTCTGAGTCCCAGCAAAAGCTTCCTGTTCAGGCAAGCTGCTTGTCTTCCCCACTGGTTTGTCTTATGGCATATGAGGACAGCCTGCTCCTGCGTCTTTAAGACTTCCTTCTTGAGGAATGTCCAGCATTCTGGGACCCCTCTGCCCTTCAGGACTGTCTCCCAGGGAACTCTCAACCAGTATCCTGAACAGGCCAAAATCTGCCCTCCAGATGTCCATGGTAGTGGTTTTACTGACCCCCGTCCTTACTTCACCAAGAATTGAGATCTCTATCATTTCATGGTCACGGAGCCCAAGATAGCCTCAAACCACATTTCCCACTAGCTCTTCTCTGTTTTGTAAACAGCGGATCAAGCAAGGCACCTTCACTGGTAGGCTCCGTGACCAGCTGTGTCAGGAAGTTATCTTCCGCACACCCCAGTAGCCTCCTAGACTGTTTCCTCTCTCCTGTGTTGTATTTCCAGCAGACATCGGGTAAGTTGAAGTCCCCAACAAGAACAAGGGCTGGTGATTGTGAGACTTCCACCAGCCCCTTGTAGAATGCTTCATCTACATCTTCATCCTGGTCGGGTGGTCTATAACAGACTCCCAGCAGGATATCTGCCTTGTTGGCCTTCCCTCTCATCCTTAACCATAAGGACTTGACCTTACCATTGCAATCATTGAGCTCTATACAATTGAAACACTCCCTAATATACAGAGTCACCCCAATACCTCTCCTTCTTTGCCTATCTCTTCTGAAGAGCTCATAGCTATTCATTGCAGAACTCCAGTCATGAGAGTCACCCCACCATACTTCTGCAATGGTGACTAAGTCATAACTATTCTGCTGCACAATGGCTTCCAGCTCCTCCTGTTTGTTGCCCATGCTGCATGCATTGGTGTAGATGCACTTGAGCTGGGCTATCAATTTCACCCCCAACACTGGCATGTCACCCCAGGGTTCATCTCTGGTGAGCCTGGTTATATCCCCTTCCCACTTTGAACCTAGTTTAAAGCCCTCTCAATGAGCCTCGACAACTCATGAGCAAGGATCCTTTTCCCCCTTTGAGACAGCTGAACTCCATCTGTCACCAGCAGTCCCAGTGCCATGTAAACCTCCCCTTGATCAAAAACACCAAAATTTCACCAATGGCACCAGCCTCTGAGCCACATGTTAATCAGAGGAGTTTTCCTATTGCTTTCGGTATTCTTCGCTGTCACTGATGGGATGGAGGAAAACACTACCTGTGCTTCTGATCCTTCAACTGATCACCCCCATGCCCTGAAGTTCCTTCTGATTGCTTTTGATCACTTTTGGATTTATCTCCTCAATCTCATCTAATTGGATGCTCCTGACCTGGAGCTTCTGTTTTACAGATCTCTTCCTGTTTTTAAGGCGTTTAATGAGACTAGAAGTCAAAACTTGTGGAGACTTTAGAAAAGTGAATCCTTTCTGTTTATTGTTATGATTAGTGCTGTAATTGCCAGAAGGATGCCTGGGTTACAAAAAAGTGGCTACATATTTTAGCTCTAACAACTGTGATGATCCACTATACAGATTTCTAATATTTTTATCAGTGCAGATTTCCCAGCCTGCAGGAAATATATCTTTGTATCAGCTCAAAATCAAGGCCAGAACGAAAATAAATGCCAACTTTAGTTCAGAAACATTCATCAGCTTTGAGGTCACCAAATTTTAAAACATTAGCAGGATGACTTTAGACTTGGATTCTAAAATGACCTATATTGTCTGTCACTGGTATGTCTCGAAAAATAGGTATTAGAAATTCTGGAAAAGGGCACTCAGCTGGATCTGTGGGGTAACTAGTTAATACATGCATTAGTGTACGCGTCAGCTGGGTGTTAGAAGACAGCTTCTGGGTAGCCGCTGGCCAATTGCAATTGTAATTTTCCTACAATCTTAAACGCCGAGGTAACTGACAGCCACCATAGTAATGGAATAAAGGGCTATTTTTTGCATGAATGTGTTGAGGTCTAATGGGGATAAAATATTTCATTTACGGAACAGTCGAATTATAATATTCCTTGCTCAAACTCTGTGTGTCTTGACATTAAGCCTGGTAACAAACTGGCAGTTCTGAAAATACAGTGCTTACCTCTATTCTCTGTGGAGTAAGAGCCAATCTGGCACCAAAAGGAGGAGGTAATAAAAAACATAATTTCCTAAAACAAATGAGCTCCTTGTTATCTGTTTTCTGTTTTGAAAACACCACCTTTCTATATCTTGCTATATCTTGTATTTAAATTTTGCATTATGCACTTGCTGCAGTTTAAGTGAAAACTGAAACTGTTCTTGATTCTGAAGAAAAATAACATCAATAAATACATGTAAACAGATCCTGAATAATATCTAGGGTTTTTTGGTTTTTTTTTTTTATTTGCTTCTGTGCAAAGTCTTTAACAATGAGTATTGGTTTAAAATGCTACTTAGAATAATTTCTACAAAAGGGAAGGTAAAAAGTGATACTGTGTGGTCGTTTGGTTAATCAGTACAATTGACAGCTTGACAAATTTCCCTTGTCAAATGAAGCTACAACACATATTCTTCAAACTCTTTACATTTCATGGCATTTTAATTCCTCCCCCAGAATGTGTAATAACAATGTAGTTTTCCTCCTACATGGCAATGCCTAGCCAACACCTCAGGTGAGCACACACAGCTGCTTTGACACCAAAAATAGTGTTTCCCTCTAAACAAAATACATGGAGAATTCACTGTATTCAGCAGTTCACACACAACAGCAGCATGTCCTCTGTGTAAAATATCTGTAATACTTTACTATTGTGGCAGCTGATGAAGTAGTCTGTTCTGAATTTTTCATATGATATGCACATTTGTTCTCAAACATAAAGGCTAAAAGTAGATCCAGTCTTCGAGGCTGGCTTTCTAAACATAACCAAGATTCACATCACTCAGCATACACGTTTGAAATGCAGGACGGTATCTCATGGCTATGCATTGGTAGCCTTCTAACATTAAAATGGAATAAAGCAAATTTAGCACAACAGTAGTAGTAAAAGTTTCACAGTCCAAATAGGCTTCTGTTTTTCTCTTTAGTTTGTCAACCTACTGCTTCAATTCTTTGTAGAAAAGACCATAAACTACAAGTTTTCATGTTAAAAGTTAATAAGAATGTTAATCTAAGAACTAAAGTGTAACTAAAGTGGTAACTTCGGAGCTGTAAGCAAAAGAGAGTGGTGTTATGGTCTGTGAAACATGAATAAATTATGAAAATGATAGTTATTTTTTAATTCTGGCCAGCCTCCATGTTCTGCAGCTGATAGCCTTTACCTTGGCAAGCTCAGATATGATTTTTACTAAACTAAAAGTTCGTTTTGCAGTTTACTTCACAATGAAATTTATTACATGAAATATTGAATAGAAGGCAAAAATACACTGATGTAAAATACTCATAACACCAGAAGTTCAGGTTTCAGCCTCAGCTGAAAAGCTTTAGTTACTTTCCAACTGATTGTGAATAGTTATCTCTGGAAGGAAGAAAAAGACCTTCTGTTTTTGTTGATCAGTACTGGAAAAATGATGCAAAATTGCAATTTTTTTACAGTTTGCCCTCTGTTTTTTTTTTTAAAAAAAACTTTCTTTCATTCTGAATAAGGCCTGGATTAACAGTAATTGTAATATAAATGCAGAGAGATTGGGAGAGGGGAGAGAGAGATATGTTGCCATAGCACATACTTTCAGTGAGCATTCATTTTGGAAGATTGGGTTATTCTATTATAAAGATCAGTAGGGACAAACAAATGATTCAAAATAGTTCTAAATATTTTTTAATTACATTGTCAGACTAATTCATTGGCTTATTTTGTAACTTCTCACAAAAAAAAATTGTTGTGTATTTAGTATAAAAGCAGTAGCATTTGGAAGCATATGCTTCATTCACTTATTTAAGAAAGTCCTTGTATACCATCTTGAGCAAAAAACTCCTATCAACCTTAAATATTGAATTACCTGTGTATCATGCTTCTGTAATATTTTAATCATGGCACATTGAAAGAATTTTATGCCAAGCCCAAAGCACTACTAGAATATTAGGAATGGACTAAAAACTAATGAACCGCCCACCCCTTTCTGTATCAAAAGATGGATTTCAAGGAGCAGGAATCAAGTCTGAAAGTAATTATGACAATTTCGCTTGCATGAATAATAATTAATATACTCTTAGAATCGTTCATGTGCACCTTGGCCTCACTTGTGTTTCAAAACTAATTTATTCTGCTTTTGAAATAATTCTAACTGGGAAAAAATATTTTTGAAGAAAAAACCTCACAATTCTTTTTTTTTGTGGAAAACTTAACCTCAGGTTTTTTTTTTGTTGTTTTTATTCTAATGCAAAGTGAAACCAAAGGTCTTTCCAGAATATTTGTACCCTTTGCCCCAAATAAACCATAAACCATAATCTATTGAATAAGACTTCTTTTCTAAAATGTTAAAGAATCACCAGTTTACAGGATTTGAAACAAAATGTAAACTTAGATTTCCTGCATTTCAGGTGCTAAAACATGATGTTGTTGTACTATTCTTTCTTATCCAGAAATTCCATCCAGGAGCTACAAAATGCACCTAATCAAACATGTACAACACACATTTAAACATTTGTGGAAAATGTAATTTCTCATAAAAAGCAAACATCAATAACCACTCTAAGTTTGAAGGTACATTTTTATGTTTACAGTTGTATGGTAATGTATATACACAGTTAGGTCTGGAATCTAAAATGCATTTGCTATCTATACACACTGGCTTTAGAGTAAATTCTGCGATTTCTGGATAACTTACTCTTTATTTCACTATTGGGTGATAAACTCTATAGGAGGGCCTATCTGACCAGATGCTTTGACTGTCTTCCTCTAATTGTTTAACAAATTTCCATTTCTCAGAACTGTCCCCTATTGTTTTAGCTACAGTAAAGAAGTGCTACTCAATGATAAATTTCTGAAACAAAAAAATGATGGAAATAGTAATTTTCCTGTAATGACTTTTTTTCCCCATAAGATTGGCTAAATAAGTAATTTGGAATTGTTATCCAAAGGAATACTCTTACATTTTGCACATCTATCTTTATGCATTGTATGATTGTGCAAAGCATTGTGCTGCTATTTTAATTTCCTTATTCCTATGTTGCTGTATTCCCTGGATACTCTTTTCTTTCTCTCTGTGTAAATGTTTCTATCAGTCTCAAAGCTTGTAAGTGCAGAGAGAGAGTCAGTTATCCATTGCAATGGAGAATTTGTCTTCATGGCCCCAGCCTTTGAGAAGAAATTCTGAAAACATGTTTTGGGAATGTATTTGCTATGTAGTCATGAACCCAAAATATTCATTGTCTCTAAAATCTGAACAAAACATTCAGTAATTTATGTTTATCATGCAAAACTGGCTATCATACTAAACTGGCTATCATACTACAAGACAGTCTCTCTTGCTTCAGCAGCACTGATGTAAAGCAGTGCTTATGTTTTTTTTGACAAAATAAAGCACTTTCATAGATAGTACCTTTAGGTGCTTAAAAAATAATGATATTATGGAGGAAAGAAAATGTGTCAAGGACTCACAGACAAATTACTGGAAAATTGCAGTCCCTTAGGGCTTCAAAAATGTACCTCTCTGAATCACAATACTTTCTGTATCTCTTGCTGAAGTTGGCAGTGATTTACAATACATCTGAGTCCTAACAAGGAACCAAGAGACTTGCTTCCCTAAGAAAATATGTATGTAAACAGGGCTTTTACAGGAAAGTCAAATGCTGAGGCAGAGAAGAAATGAAGACACTTCAAACAGATATAATAACAGATATGATCTCTGTAGAAAAAAAAAAAAGTGGTAGAAAAGATGCTGACTCTAGGCAAGAATTAAGTGAAAACAAAATGCTGACTATTCAGTTCTCCATGGAAGACAATTCTGGTTCTCTATTTTTATTCTTAACGTCAATACCTTAAATGTCTTCTGTATTTAGTAAGATTTAGTATTACAAGAATTTATGACTGGTACTGCAAAACTTGGATTCTTGAGTGCCTTTATAGTAGTAATTCCCCTGTTGTCAAAAGGACTACTCATGTCGGAGTCCAGAAACCTATACAGATTTTCAGGAAGAATTTGTAGGAGACCAACTGACCAAGGCTAACTTGTTAACCCCTGGAGCAGGGAACCAGTTTGGCTCAGAAGGATGGGAATAGCTGCAGGAGGCAAAGTTTGATAAAGGAGCAGGGGGGATGGAGACCCCTGGAGCCTTTAAATCTGTCTCAAACACTCACAGAACAGAAGGGTTGTCCTGACACTGCAACAGGATGTGGCTAGGGGTTGGTGAAGATGGAAGAAAAGGTGACCTTGCCTAACCCCTTTACCACATTTCCTGCATTTCTAAAGATACCCTGTCCACTGTGTGAACTTTGCCTCATTAACACCTCATTAACGCCGACATGCATATTCCAAGTGGTACGCTTGGATATGTAAATAAAGGTTTAGGAGATCGTCCTAAGTTACATCACCTGTAATCCAGCCTAGATCATGCTAAGCATCACCAGTGATAGGAGAGACAAACCTTGATAAAAAGCGTTAGCTCCTAACAAACAGGGAGCAAGCAAGTATGCAAGGCTTATGTGGTAAACAATAAGTATTTCTGCTACCCATTTATTATTTAATGAGCCTAAGTATCGAATAAACGTCTCTGTTTACCTACAGACCCATATTGTATATACCTTATTCCAACAAGGGGAATCAGCAAATCTGAGTCACCTTTCCCTTCTCTCGCCATTGTGTGCTGGGATGAAGTAAATCAGATGGAACATAGTCGCTGGTAAGAGTTTGGGAAGTGATGCTGTCACCTTCTCTCTTCTTGCTACTCAGTTGTCGTAGTTTAGCCCCGATCCGGACCAGACTACGCAGTCTCTCTCTCACTCCCCCCACCCTCCGAGAGAATAGGGAGAGATAATTTAAGAGAAGAGAGATAATTGAGAAAAAAACGACTCGAGGTTTGAGATAAGGACAGGGAGAAATCCTTACCGTCACGGGCAAAAACAGACTCGACTTGGGGAAAAACTATTCATTTATTACTACAACTAGCAGGATAATGAGACAGAAAAACAAGATAACCTCCTCCACCCCTCCCACTTCCCGAGCTTAACATTATCTACCTTCCCCCCGAGCGGCACAGGGGGGGAAGAGGGAATGGGGATCGCGGTCAGTCCATTATGCGTTGTTGTACGCCGCTGCTTCACAGTTGGGGGAAGAACTCCTCACATCCCTCCCCTGCTCCAGTGTGGGGTCCCACCCATACGCCACAGTCCCTCATTAAACTGCT